>JAKWJA010002493.1:64644482-64878759 GCA_027704765.1 Solanum habrochaites
TTTAGAAAATTAAGTATGGTTAAGTAAGGAACGGTCTGGTGGGCTGTTGTATAAAGAAACATATGAAGAGAGAAAGGCAATATTTATTTCTGTTTTTTTCGTCCTGCCTAATCTTGATGGAAAGCCAAATATATACATTCAAATTTCACAAAAATAAAAAGGTAATACCCCATAATATTTCTACATGTATACTGATATTATATAAACACACACAACACACACACACCATATATTATTCCTAGTATATATATATATAGATTTATATTATATAATATAGATAGAGATATATAGATATAGATATATATAAGACACAACAATGTCCTCAAAACAAATAAGACACATAAATAGTAAGAATCATCACTACTTTTTTAGTTATACACCTGTATAGATACATTGCAATTAGTCGCATTTTTTTTTCAATTTATTCTTTTTGGTTTTTATGTTTTTCAATTTTCTTTTTCTTTGTAATTTTTCATGTATTTACCCTCTTACCACCATATGTATCCCTCCATCTTGTATCCCTTCAACCTTTTTGTATTTTGTATGAATGGTGCCATATATATTGTAACTTCAGGCTCTTGTTTCTTCACCTCAACGATGTATCTGATTTACAAACTTTTCCTTCAACTTCTTAATCTCTAATTTAGTTGTAATGACTGATTGAGATTCACAAAACCAATATTTTGAACAACATAAGATTCATCACTTTTGTATGCGATCATACCCAAAAACTCGCCTCACTTTTTCTATAGTTTTGGGAATGTCTTGAAAGATCGACCAAGTCATATAGTATTGTAAAATTTTCTTCAACAAGTGTAATTAAAAATGTGAGAGTTTTGTGAAGAATAAATTTTTTGAATTTGAGTGCAATTATTATGTGTCAATTATGCTGTTCTGAAGTTTTGATGTAAAAGTGTCCGCATACCACGCTTAACCTCATTTGTTAAATAACTGCAGTTAGTCTCTGCACCTACGCCTTTTAATAGGAACCTTTGTTTAGGAGGTGTGGAAGGGAAATTAGAACCCCTACTATGTTGTAATTTGTTACTATGCCTAAATTATTAAATGCACTTTAAGATGTTTGATTATTGATGCACATGTGATATTAAAATCAATACATTCTCAATCGTAGTCTATGTTTAAAGTAATAATAATAACACATCTCGCAATGTGACACCCTACAAGTTAGTAATACTTGATTTAGTGAGATTTTAGTTAAAATATATTATAAATACGTGAATTTTTTAAGGGTGAGTTATGCTCTCGAAAAAAGCAAATATTCTTTTTTTGTTCTAAGAAACCATCTATCCATTATACAAAAATATAAATAATCCAAAATCTGACGTCTCGACGAAAGACATCACGAAAATTCCACATATTTTTTTGAATAAATAATTTATATTAGCATGTAAATACGTTTTTGAATTGACACCAGGTGGCGGGGGGGGGGGTGGGGATCTATTCTATACAAATATAAATTAATACATATAAAACTAGTGAAGCAGTAAAAAAAGAAATCGAATATGTACTTAACTAAAGAAAAAAAAAGAATGGGTTATTTTCTTTGAATATAGATTAAAGTAGGGGAAAAATACTATATTTTCAAGTTTGAATTGTTATCTAAAATTTTTATCACTTTACTGCAAATTATTTTGAATTTTACCACTCAGTCCACTTCATAATGGAAATCCCTATACTGAAGGAGGAAATTCCTAGATGTGGGTTTCCTACTTCACAAATGGAAAACAATAAAAGAAAGGAGAAAATTTAACTAATTTCCAAATCAATTTGGAGAAAAGTTTGTCACTTATTGCAAGACAATATCTGGAACTTACTATTGCAAAATAAGACCCTAATGAAGTGCCTATAAAAGTTCTACCATTTCATTGAATTATATTGCATAGATGGTTGGCTCGCTACCACTCTTACTTTAGAGGAAATAAATTGTCATCAAATATGCATAACGCTAACTTTTCTCCATTTTTAGGACCTTCTCCTATCCTACTTTTTCCCCCCCGTATGTAATGAAATATTTCATACTTATTCCGAATTCGTAAATCATATACAAATTACCCATCCATTATCATCTGAGCAAGTCATCATTCTACATTCTTCTATATATGCATCTCGTACTTTTTTACCAGGAAATCCTATATCAACTCAACCCACGGCCCCACGAAATGTTCGACCAGAAAGAAACAATAATATTGTTATCATGCCAATACCATCTTCAAATCTTAACCCCCCAATTATTAGTAGGGGCAGAGTACTACCAATTGATAGACAACAAATGACACCAAGAAACATGTTGGTCCGAGTATCATAAGGGTTATAACACCAATAATGGCCTAGACGACAATGGGAAAGAAGAAGCAATGGTTAAAGTTCAAGGGAGGCTATTGTGATTCACTTACCACAATGGAGGCAATTGTTGATCCTACGCACACCATGGGCACTAATTGGATGTCTCCTAATTACAAAATCAAATGCACATTAGTTAATTTACATCGACGTGAGAAGAAACTGATTTGGATATTGACATTGAGGCTTTAATTAGAGACACAAGTATGTGGTCTTCTTTGTCTAAGAGGGGTCTAGACCCTTGTTTTGTTTGAAGTTTTTGTTAAAAGTTTATTCTCATATATTTTTGTCTATAGCAAGGTGTCTACGAGTTTAAGTGTGTTTTTTTTTTTTTGGTTAGATAGGGTGTGTGTCTAAGATTATTTATGATTAGAGTCTATTATTTTTATTTTTAAATCTACTTTGCATAAAGTTTTATGGATCGTTTGTCAATGAATTGGTCCCTAAATTCATAATAACTAATGACTACATTGTGTAACGGGCTTCTTAGGTCATATCAATGACCAATTTAATAGTGAGTCAATCATACCTAAAAAATTAATGAGAGTTCAAATAACGTCATATGTAAGACCTTAAAATAGTTTACATCATTACATACATCTTAAATTATAACTAAGATTCACTATAAAATACCAGTAACATTTTGCTAAAAAACATGGATAATTTAAAACTCTCCTGAAATAATATTTTTCCTCCGATCTAACTTGGGACAAATGAAAAAATAACTCACCTATTTTGATAAGATACATAAGATAATAAATGTCAAAGACCCTTATATCTATATATGATTCCAATTAATATTATAAAATTTAAATACTTTCTTAAAATGCACATATATGTAACGACATATTAGTTGAAATTTGATTCTTCTCATGTAGTTCTATTTTTCTATTAAACACTTATACTCTCTTCGAATCTTATCCTAAAACTTTCTTATTTTGCGTCAGATGTTTCATTGTTTCTTTCTTTTTGAATTGGTCACACTAAAATTGTGAAGAGTCTCTAAGTAGTAATGCTTCCTCAAATCAACTGGTTTCTAAATGTGTTAATCATCTCACTTGTATCATCACCCTTGTGTTCAGAAATAATTATTGAAATTCTCGTAGTACCGATAACGTATATGCTATGACAATCAACATAAAATAGATCAAGATCAAAATAATCAAATTGTTGTAAATAACTAAGTGAAAAAGAGTCAGAATTGTTTATATTCTTTGATTAATAGATTATGAATTGGGGGAAAAAACCATTTTTACAATGCTTTTAACTTTTATCGTAAAGTTTGTCACGTAACCGCTAGACATTATTTTTTGAATTTACCACTTAAAAAATGGAAAACATACAAATGAAAAGGAGAAAATTAACTAGATTTCCAAATTTATTTGGTAGTTAACTGGTCACTTACTGCAACAAATATGGAACTAACAATTACAAAGTTGGAAGACACATAAATGAAGAGGAGATCATACCTATGAGCCGCCTATAAATGTTCCTTACATTTCATATAATTATATTGCATAGTTGGTAATTTTCTTTACCATTTCTTACTTAGAGAAACAAAAAATTCATTTATACTTCAAATATGACTAGTGTTAACTTTTCTCCATTCTTAAGACCTCCTATCCTACTTTTTTGCCCCGTATGTCATAAAATATTTCATACTCATTCCGAATTCATAAATCATATACAAACTACTTATCCATCTTCATATCATAACCACCAATTAGTAGGGGAAGAGCACTACCAATCGATAGAAAACAAATGACAAGAGGAAATATGTTTGTACCGATTAGAAGGGGTATAACAGTAATAATGGATAGGCAATAAATGGAAAGAAGGAACATAGTTGAAAGTGCAATTGAGGCTATTGTTGATTGTACAAAAAATTGATCAATTGATTGGATATTCCTATTTCATCAAATGCAGATGAGTTAGTTAACATAGAGGATGAACAAATTAATTTGGACTTGAACTTGAAGCTTTAATTAGAGAAAATAAATGTGGATATGTTTTGTAAGACGGGTGTTTAAATTTTTTAATTTGAAGTATTTCTTTTAAGTTTATTTGTTTGATAGAAGGGTGTTTAAGAGTCTAAGTCTGTTGTTTTATTTTATTTACTTCTTATTTTTGTTGGATAGGTTGTGTATCTACAATTTTTTTTTAGCTAGAGTCTATTATTTTTTAATTAAATATTTGTCTTGATTCCATCATCCAAACTCCATTTATTTGCGTGCAAATTCTTCTCTATTTCCTAGTCGAAGATATTAGAACACAAAATTGTAATTATTCAAAATACAATTAATTTCAGGTTTTACAACATTAATACATCGTAACTTAAAATAGATAGGATAGGCTAAGAAAGAAAAGATATTCACTTTTGGAAAGAATTGGAAAAATCTGGAAAATTTCTCAAGTGTAAAAGTGAGTTTTTGATCATTTTTGAAATGGCCATAACTTCTAGCTCAGGATGAGTTATAGTCAGTTCTTTATATGGTTGGAATACCTCGGAGAGGTCATTTTCAACACCAACAAGTTTTGCGCATTTTTGATCTTGTGTGTGAGGGATATGACCATTGGAAGTTGTGTTGTTGGATTGAGGAAGGTCATCTTTGGATTTTTAAAAGGGTAAAGTGGACATTTTACATAACTATTTCCTAATTCATGTTAAGGGTTTATAAGTGAACAAACTAAGCTCAAAATCAGTTCTAGAAAAATATTCACGCTTAGGGTTTGGGAGAAAGGAGAGGAGAATAAGAAAAAGGGAGAAAAGTTAAAGGATTCATTAAGAACGCCAAGATCGTCACGTGGAATTAGTTGGGGTGATCCCTATTAAGGTATGTGGGATCTTTCGTGTTGGGCTAATTCACCCACTCACCAATTTTTTTTCAGTTCAACAATTTATGAGTTGATGCCATGTTAAAAGTTAAGTTCTTGAAGAAAAGTTTTGATTTCTCGTTGATTGAATTATTGATTGCCATTGTTGGTTTAACTCTTGTTTTCTCCAGGTGATTTTGAGTTGAATTCGATGGTTATTTAGAGTACCAATAGTCCCAGATGTCTGGTGAAAAAACTAGAAAGGTTTGGAGGGTTTTGGAGATGAAAAACGAGTTAAAAAATTCGTGCGACACACCTGGGTAGGGGAAGACGCGGTGCGCCTACAGTTTACCAGAAACTGGCCTCAGTTGAAAAAAACATGGCGCGACACGCCATCAGTGCACCAGAATCAAACCTCAGTCAACTAAGGCTGGCACGGCGTGCCACCTGTACGCTTAACCCGACATTTGTCTTTCAATTTTCGTAGTTTTTTCCTTTTAAGTCCTTCCAAAGTACATTAATATATTCCAATGATTATAATTACTTCAAATCATAACCTTGCATCCATAATTCAATTCAAGGAAAGTTAAGATCAAAGTCACGGAAGTTAAGAGTCAAGTCTAAAGTCAAGAACTAAGGCGAAGTAAAGTTTTTAAAGGTTTTCAAGAGTATTATTTAAACATTTAAACTTGTTTTTAAGACTCAAGTTTCAAGTTTAGCAAAAAATTAACTTGAAGTTCTTTTCTTCAAAGGTATATGGGGACTATGTATTCCCACATAAACTTAAAAATGTTTTCACATTTAAGCAAGTAAGGAAAATTTGATTTCCGAGGAGCCGTATGGCAAGTTTTCAGAAAAGAACTATAGCTTTCTATAAGAAGAAAGCAGGGAAACTAAGATTTCCAAGATGACCTTTGAGCTAAGTATTTTGAGCACTAATATCAAACACTGAGTAAGTATATTTTTAAAACATAAGAGCCAGTATATTTTGGGAGTAGTATTGAGCACCGGTATGAGGGAGAGTTCAGAAAACTCACAGCTTCAGTTAACCATGTAGCCACCATGGGAAGAAGAGGGTCACACTTTTTAGATGAAGCCTCTTCACACTAGACTAGCGAATCCATTAGGCAGTTAAGGTCTTATACCTTTGGTCGTGTATAAGATGCGCTGACAACGTGAGGTAGATCATTGTATTATCATTACTATAGATTGTTGTCGGTTAGAGAAACTCCCACACATTTAATGGTACTCTTCTTACATTTAGGTTTAATTGTAGTTTTTCATACTACATAGTAATGTATTTTTTCATGCATTCAAGAGTATCACAAGTTTTCAGACCTTTTTCTTTATATTGCACTTATTTTTAAATTGCTTATTTGAATGAGTTAAGTTATTCGTAAGTTTGTACCAGAACCAAGGTAAAGTGTTCCTTCGTACCTCCTTTCATCACGCTTAAGTGTTTGGTTTTAAAGCCATTCCAACCCGCATACTCGTTACTTCAATGTCCTATGTCATTAGAATCTCAATCCTATTTATGATGAAGACACAGGTAAATAGGATCAGAATTTGGCGTGCCGTTGATCCAGTGAGCAGCTCAGAGTCATTTGGTAAGCCTCCCTTCATTCCGGAGGACATCCTTATCATTTATCTATTTGATTTAGTTTTCAGTAATTAGTATGATTGGGGGTCGTTTCCTTACATCCATCTTTATTTTAGAGGCTTAATAGATAGACAATGTTAGTTTTCTTAGGTCTTTCATTTCATTTGTAAATACTTGAAGTTGTCATTTTCGCTAAGTACTACTTAAAGTTATATTCTATGTTAAGTCTTCCGCTGGTCAAGTAAGTCAGACCAAGGGTTTTCTCAAAGTCAACAATGGTCATTGTTTCCAGCCACGTCCAGGGTGTAGGCTTGGGGCGTGACAATTACTAGGCAAGAATGTCAAGTTCTGGCAAATCAACGCTTTTCTATCTTTAAATTTTTACATCATAAATTCTTAAAATATCAATTGTATAAAAATAAAACAAACATCAAATTGTTTCTTTGTTCATTCCGAATTATTTTTCAACATTTCCTTTTACACCCCTTAAGAAATTTTAATTAAAAAGGATATTTAATTGATACCTCTTAAACATCTCTTATATTCTAAAAACTTGTTTACTTTCACAATACAGACCATCGTGATTGTCACCCACACTAACCCTCCGGTGGGAGAACTACTACTACAACCCGAACTAAGCAACTAAACCAAAACTAAGGCAACTAAATACGGAAGCAAGTTTATTATTCAAAAATGCGGAATTTAATTACCTAGAATCTGAAAGTTAATGTAACAAATAATCGCTCCCTTATTTCCCAAAATTTTCCTCTCTCTTCAAACGCTCCATCTACTGCTATAACGACTACAGAAATTCCAAAAATGCGCGCTGCAGCGCGGGCGCATGCGCCGCCGGTGGACCTTCAAAGACCGCAGGACCAAAGCCAAATGGGGTGCATGAAGATGAAAACAAACCCCAATATGGCACGCAGCATGATTCATCTCTAAATTCCTTGAATTCGCAAGATACAGACGCGATGAATACTGCATTTTCATAGATGGAGTTCGATCGAGCACGATAAAATATTTACCAAGACGTGATGGCTTAGAATCAAGGAAAAATGGTTAAAGATATCGATTCTACCACTCCTGATATATAACCTACCAAAAAATCAGTTCATTCCATCGTCCCAATTGAGAGAAATTGTAACAACCTGTTTAGTCGGTTTGAGCAGTAAAATTTTTTGAAAATAACTGGCTGGGGGGCGAACTGAATCCCGGATAACTACCGTCATGGTCACGCGAACGCGTCAAGGGACTCCATTTCAAACCACTTCAACTCTAAAAATTGGTACTGGGAGCGACTTCTCTCAACTCCAGCGACGGAACTGCAGCCCACGGACCCTCTAGATCGACAGACCATCAAAAACCCTTTAGAAAGTTAAATTCTATGACTTGTGACAGCCCTGCAGGACGGACCGTCATAGACACGATGGGCCGGCACAGCGGTGTAACCTCGACCTGTGGGTCGATTCTGCTAAATTTTTTTAAAGGGAGTGTTTTGGGGACCATTAATTAACAAACTTCATGAAAATTAGTGGGGTGAGTTTCATCAGTTATTTACTTGGGGGGGTTAAAGAAGTAACCTTGAATAAATAGTGAGTTTACTTTATCATCTTTTATAATTGATTATTAATAATTTAGGGTAACATAAAAAGAATTTTGGAGAGGAAAATAAAAAGAACAGAAGAGAGGGAGACGAGCGAGAAAAGGAGAAGCGAAGAGGAAAGCAAAGGCATGAGAAGTAACTTGTTTGATCGCGACTCTTCGGTGGATGTAAGGTTATGGTGTTATTCCTATTTCAAGTAAACTCTTAATAGCGATTGAAATGTAATTGGGTGGTATTGTCAAATCCTTCTATATCTTAGTGTGGGTTTGTCTGTTGTCATTGTGTAATTGTGTTGATTAGAATGTTTATACTGTTGAATCTTTAATCTGAAATCCCCTCTCTGTTAAGATGACGCCTTGGCATAACGAAGACGTGATGCAATAAAATTAATGAGATTAGTGGATCGGGTGTCACCGTCCGACACATAGTATTAGGGGATGGCGGAGGTCAACGTTCCGACCGGTAGTAATTAATGATCGGAGTGTCAATGTTTCCGACACGTAGTCATTAGGGAATCTAGTGTCACGGTTCCGACATGGGTAATAATGGATCGGAGTGTCACGTTCTGACACGTAGTATTAGGAGATCGGAGTGTCACGTTCCGACAATCGATAAGAAATAAGATAAGTAATCTGAATCATGTTAATATACGCAATTTCGATAACCTATGCCCACATAAGTAGGTGTGGAGCTTGAGTCCTCATAGGTGTGCGTGGGTATTCGTTGCCAATGGTTCTTGTACTTTGTTGATGATCCCTGCTAAGTATTATGGTTGATTATATTATTGTTCAGTTTATATATTGCTTTCTATTTTGGAGTTGGCCAATGATACCTACGTAGTACGGTTCCTTGTACTGACCCCATACTTTTATTTTTCCTTCTTGTTGTTTGTGTAGTCATTCAACTCACACCATTGACTTCGACGCGTCCTCAACGCTACCAGTCTTAGCCTCAGATTTCAAGGGTGAGGCTATTATGCCTAGCTCGGGCTGTATTCTCTTCCTCACATCTTGATGTCTTTGAAGTTCGGACCATGGACCATCTTTCTACTTATTTTAGTTCTTAATACTCTTGATTTAGTATTTTAGGATAGATTGTTCTTGTATGTGATGACTTCCTCTCGATTTTGGGAACAATAAGTATTGAGTTTTAGAAGTTATTTAATTGATTTTTGTAAATGAGTTTTTTTGAGTCTTCCGCATTTTATTTTTGTTCACTATGGTTGCAATCTTGGTTAATGTTGGGGTTTGAATTTGTTGGTATCTCCTCACCTAGGAGAGTAAGTGTGAGTGACACTCGTGGATCGTTGTGTCGTTACAAACTTGGTATCAAAGCTTTAGGTTGTTTGTCTCAATCAAAAGAACGAGTCTAGTAGTCTTGATAACCGGTAGGAGGAAGCCCTTACTTTCTTTTGAAGGCTTAGGACTTTAAGGAAAACCCTTCTTTCTTCCGGTCGTGCTATTACTTGATCCAATTGGTTCTAGGTGATACAAAATTTGGTATCTGACGTCCTTACTCCTATTTGGCATATGGGTAGAACTAGAGCAACGACTATCCAACTCCAACCCGGCACGACAAGGTGCGTCTGAGCCAGCCAATGGGGCTGTACTCAGAGTAGCAGTGGCAATATGGGCCGTGGTAGAGATAGCCGGAGTGTGACCCCTCTAGAGTAGATGACGAACACCTGGTCCAACTAGTTATAGGCCGGTGACTCCTCCCCGACTGTAAGTAGTAAGAGTGGGTGGGAAGGAAGGGGAAATGAGCAGATCAAGATGAGGAACTACCACCCCATCGTACCCCAGAGATGATTAACCAGGTTCTTACCTACCTTACGGTTTCCTGATCAGGGCCAGACCCTCTAGGGTTTTCTTCCTGCACCAACACTCGGTTCAGGGAGTACCATGCAGCCGCTGTGGCCTCCCCGCAGGAGGCCTCATTGGATAGGCACGTTTCCTCGGTTAACTAACAAGGGCCTATAATGACGAGTGTCAGCATAACTTTTCACTAAATTCTTGAAGTTGAAACCTCCAGTCTTCAAAGTGCTGAATATGAGGTATTCCTATTATTTTTTGGGTTTTGATTTCAGGAGCTACTACACAGATGTACTAGTAAATGTTCTCGTGTCGGGTTTGAGTTGTACGCTACCTCGGTTTCAGGGAATGCCAAAAGTGGTGGAGGTCGTAACGTGGTTTCAACCAGCACAGGCAACGACCTCTACTTGGGTCACATTCTCTAGCTTGTTTATGTAGAGTATATACCCGGACTTATTGATGTACAAGAGGAGCGATGAGTTCCTTAGTTAGAGCACACGCAGGATTTCCTGTTACTGCTATGAAGGCTAAATTTCGTTGGCACATCCAGTAAATGCACCCAGCGTTTTGCTTCAGTCCACAAGAGATGAGTATTTCGCCGCTTTGTGAAAGTTGAGGTCAGATTTGCAGATTCCATCCTTACAGGTATCTAACAGTAAAATCCTTTCAGGAATTGTTTGATTTTGTGATAGAATAGAAGGGGTGATCCATACATACTTTCTCAAGCATGGCGTCGACCTCAAGAAGTTTCCTACGGGAGGTGACTATGGTTCTTACTCCAGAGGGAAAGATTTCAGGAGATTAACCCCACCCGACCTATTTCAGTCTTCACTACACAGGCTGTATCTGGGGGTCCATCGTCATACCAGTCAACATTTCTCTGGTTGGGATGTTATCCGCGACTTTGTCACCTTCCCAAATACCTAATTATGTTGACTTCAGATTGTTATGGATGTGGGGGATACGTGGACATATTAGGATGTATTGTCCCAAACAGCGTTACAACCCATAGTCTAGGTAGAGGTGATCATGGTGATAGGTGCCATTCTGGAGGACGTGGTGGCCAAGGTAATGGTGGTCACCCATCACCGGGGTGGAGGGAAAGCTGGACTACTACTGCAGTAACAACATGGAAAGGGGCAACTGGCAAGATAGGTGATTAAGGACCAACTCTTAAGGCTTTCTTCCTCCCGTGAAGTCCTGAAGCAGAGACATCTGATGCGTTATCACATGTAATCTTTTGTTTTGGGTGATTTCATGGCTTCTGTATTATTTGATCCTGGGACCACATTTTCTATGTATCTTCCGCATTTGCTACTGTCTTGATTTACAATTGTGAGTTTCTTGACAGCCTATTCGTGCTAACCTCGTGTGGGTGAGTCTATGATAGTTGATAATTTGTATATGTCTTGCACTTGTGGTGTTTTGTAGGGAAAAGCAATACCTATTTGATTTGATTATCCTAAAAAATGGTTGATTTGATGTTATTCTGGGTGATGACTTGGCTTTTCCCAAATTTTGCCCAAAAAAATTTGTTAAAAGATTGTAATGCTAAAAATGTGACATTGCGAAGCGCTGAGCAAAGCAGATCCCTAGTGTGGGAGGGTGACACTTTTCACCCAGTCCGTATTATCTCTTTAATTTATTCCCGCGCTAATAGATGGTTTAGTAAAGGTTGTTTTATCCTTCCTGGCACATCTCAGGGATATACTTTTCCAGAAGTACATTCAATTGAGTCTGTTTCGATTGTCCGCGAGTTTCTCTGGAGTGTTTTTCCTGCAGACCTTCTTGGTATGCCACCGGATAGGGCTATTGATTTTTGTCTTGATCTGTAGCTGGGGTACTAAGCTACTCTCGCCCCATTTCTATACCCCTCTTATAAGAAGGCTCCAGCTATTAAGGGAGTTAAAGGCCCAACTTCAGGAGTTTTTTAGGTTAAAGGCTTTATTAGACCAAGTTGCATCCCCTTTGGCTCTCCTGTTTTTTATTTTGTAAAAAAGAAGGATGAAGCCTTCGTACCTGTGCATAGACTACAGCAGCTGATAAGGTAACTATTAATAACAAGTATCCTATTCCGCGAAATTGATGATTTGTTCGATTCATTTTACAAACTGTGCTTTCTGTCTTCTCTAAATTGACCTGAGATCCGTATCATCAATTGAAAATACGGCAGCATATGTGCCAAAGACTGCTTTTCGAACCAGGGTATGTGGCATTATGATTCTTAGTTTAATGTCTTTTGGGCTTACGAATGCCCCTGCTGCTCTTCATGAGCCTGATGAACATGATTTTTAAGCATATCTGGATCGTTTTGTTTATCGATTTACTGAGATATCCGGTATACTCAAGATCAGCGAAAGAACCAATGAGGAGCATTGATAATGGGTATGGGAAGTGTTGAGAGAGAAAAACTTTATGCCAATTCTCCAATGTGAGTTTTGGCTAGATTCATGTTCTTCTTGGGGCACTGAAGTTTCTAAGGATTGAGTGATAGTGGATCTTGCCATGATTGAAGCAATGAAGAGTTGGGTAATACCTACTATGTTTACAATCAGAGGTAAAGGAGCTTTGTTGGTTTAAGCCTATAGCTACAACCGTCGTTTGTCCAGAGTATTTTCTTCTATTGAGTTTGCAGCTAACAAACTTACTAAGCAGAATGTTTCCCTTTGTATGGTCGGATGATGAATTGAAAAGAAAGTTTTTCAGAACCTCAGATCGTGTTGACTACTGCACCAATTTTTACTTGCCAGTGGAAGGTAAGACTTTTATTGGGTATTGTGAATGCAGTCTTTTCTTGTTTGGGTGAGTGCGAAATGCAGAGAAGAAGGTAATTTGCTTATCTTAGAGCAACTAAATGTGCCATGAACGCAACTATCCGACCCATGATTTGGAGTTTGGCTGTAGTAGTGTTTGCAATTAAAGCAATGGAGACCTATCTATATGGGGTTAATTGTGAAGTCTAATACAGAGCATCGTAGTTTACAGTTGTCTTATTACTAGAAGATTTGAATTTGAGACAGAGGAGGTGGATGGAACTACTGAAGGACTATGATATTTACGTCTTGTATCACCCAGGAAAACTAATGTTTTTGCAGATACTTTTAAGTAGAAAGGCAGGGAGCATGGGAAGTCTAGCTCACTTGCAGGTTGCTTCTAGAAGCCCATTGGCTAGAGAGGTTCAGACTCTGGCTATGACTTTATGAGGTTGAAGTACTGGAGAACGTGAGGATTTTTGGCCTGTGTGGGGAGGAAAGATCTTTTTTTTCTTGACAAGATTTAGGTATGGAGTGTCCACGTTCCGCAACGGGTAGTAAATAATGGATTGGAGTGTCACGTTCCGACATGTAGTATTAGGGGATCGGAGTGTCCACGTTCCGACATCGGTAGTAATAATGGATCGGAGTGTCACGTTCTACACGTACGCATAGGGTATCTGAGTGTCCCGTTCCGACACGATAATGAATAAATAGAAGTCATCTTTGAATCATGTTAATATACTCAATTTCGAAGAACCTATGTCCCAAATGAGTATGGTGTGAGGCGTGATCCGTAGGGTGTGGCGTGGTGTTGTTGCCAATGGTTCTTGTAACTTGTTGATTGCTACCTGCTAAGTAATTAGACTGGTTTGATTTTATATTCTTTGTTTAGTAGATATATTGCTTTCTCATTTTGAGTTGGCCGATGATACCACTCGTACGTGTTCCTTGTACTGACCCTACTTTTTATTTCCTTTTGTTGTTTTGTGGAGTTCACATCAAGTGCAACCATTGACTTCGACTCCGTCCTCACTCTAGCCAGTCTTTATCACGCAGATTTCAGGGTGAGCTATTATTCCTACGCGTGCTGGATTCATCTTCTTCACGTCTTGATTCCTTTGAAGTTCGGACATGGACCATCTTTCTACTATTTTAGTTCTTAAATTACTCTTAGATTTATTACTTTAAGATAGATGTTCTTTAGTGAATGACTTTCCCGCTTTTGGGAACACTAAGTTATTGATTTTTAAGACGTATTTAAAATTGATTTTCGTTAATGAGTTTTGAGTCTTCCGCATTTTATTTTGTTCACTATGGTTGAAATATTGGTAAATGTTGGGATTTGGATTTGTTGGTTCGCTCACCTAGGAGAGTAAGTGTGAGTGCCACTCGCGGCTCGTTTTGGGTCGTGACAGAAGTCAAGAGGCGATTTTCAAAAGAATTGTGAATGAGCCACCAGAAATCCGCACTCAATTTCGAACAACGTCGAGCCAAAATCGTAATGAAAAGTACTGGGGTTTCTTCCCCGGATGAAGGCGCCCATCTCACAAAAATTTCAGGTGAAATGGACGGAGGAATCACCAGCGGAGGGAATTCCGGTGAAACTCGAGCTCAAACCACCGGAAACCATGGAAAATCAACTACGGGAACTAATTTGCAAGCTATTTATAGACATTTTAATGTAGGAAACACAAATAATACTTCTTCAATTTATTACATGGAACTTTCAATTCAAAGGAACAAGGAAGGGCATGAAAACGAAGAAACTGAGTCAAGTGCTAGTCAAAGTGCAGGTCTCTCAGCTGAAGCAATAGAGTTCAACATGGGAAACAATTAACTGATGCCACTAGGAACAAAGCAACTTCTTCAGCTGATGCTCAATCAACCAATTTCTCCTTTGGCATTACAGGTAACTCCTCTAAACTAACTCCGAACTTTAATTCTGATAATTTGCAGATCATACCATGTCAAGAGAACAGAGATGAGGAATGTGGGCAAAGGCAACCTCAAAACAAGAAACAATCAATTCAGCAGCAACAACCTCCAAACAAGGATTTGCAACAACAAAGAAAGGTATACAATTGCACTTTTGGTATTTCGTAGGTACTACCAAATCAGGAGAACATTGGTGAGGAATATGGGCAAAGGCAAGTTCAAAAAATGAGCAATCAACTCAGCACCAACAGCTTCCAAGCAAAGATCTGCAGCAACAAAGAAATTCTCACAATGAGAATGGAAAAGGCAAAAAAAATTACGGAACATGCAAAAAAAAAGAAAGACAACAAAAAGACCAGCTTAAGGATAATAGTCAACAAGAAGTAACAAATTCTTCTTATCAAGCCAATAAAGTAAACATGGATTATCAACACAACTTCCCAAAGATCTCCAACAACTTCACTAGGTATGATCCTAACTCTCAACTAGATAGAAACAATAAACAGGGTAACAATGTGGAGCAAGGAAATGCTAGACCTCCTATCAGCCACCAACAAGGGCAAAACACAAGTAACAATGCTAAACAGGACAAGGCTAGTGAACCTGCTCCATACACTATAGTTCAATCATTTGTTGACTTCTTGAGGTATAATCAATCTAAGAATGAGATTCCAATTGTGTTGAATGACCCCATAGACACAACTAGACAAGGGTACCCTGCTGTGCTCTTAGATAAGCATGACTATTATGTCAAATTTGCTGAATGTTGTGAATATACGCTTGTGGGCATATTCACCAATACAATGCCTAAAATGGAGTTGGTTAGAAAGAGCTTCACCCTTCAAACTCAACTTACTGGTGTGTGTGTGTGTGTGTGAAGATTACTCACTTTAACTCTAGGCATGTGTATATTGATCTAGATAATGAATTCGACTATCAAACTGTTTGGACAAAATTGAGGATGACTATTGAAGGGCAGTTGATGAGAATTAAAGCTTGGACCCCTGATTTTACCCTCGAGGAATAAACTCCTATTGTTCCTATTTGGGTTGTTGTGCCAGGATTACAATGGCATGTTATACTAAAGTTTTTTGACTACTATCCTTTGAATCTGTCGGGAAGGTTTTATAGCTTGATTCCCAAACGTCTTTCTCAAATGACTAGAGGTAGTCCCCAGGGTGAAAGTTCAATTGATCTCACTAAGACAGGCCTGAACATGTATGGTTGGGTTTCAGAAAATCTGACCCCAACAAGGGGAAAATGGTTTGAAGGTTCAATATGAGGTATCCCCGACTATTATAAGTATTGTAAACATCAACAAGGGCATACGAATTCATGATTCACTATAAAAAGAAGAGATGAAGATGTGAACAGAGAATAAATGGAGTCTGAAAAAAAAAAACAAGTCAAAAGGAGATCAACACAAGTGGAGGATGGAATAGAGGAAATTTTAGGGCAAATATAGAAGGAACCCACAAGATTGGAAAACATCAGAGACAGAAAGTTAGGGTCGAGAAATTCGACATCAACACGCTTTCAAAAAGAAGGAGTAGTGGCAGACACGAAGAAAACCTCAAAGAATTTGGACAGGCTCACCCAATAGCATGCGATCACAGCTCACCACACATAAGAATTAAGTGATAATCGGTAACAAGCAGCAGGTACATCAGGTATAACTCCCTCCATTACTACTCACAATCTTTATAGTGATTTAGAACTGCAGGAACAAGCTGTTCAGGAGCTACAGGTGGACACATCAGGAAAAGAAGGTGCTGCAGACAGTAATTCCAACAAATCCAAGAGTCAAATACTGCCTCACCCTCAACAACTCAAAGAACAAATTTCCAAGAGCTGCAGATGGACAATTCAGAAAAGAAAGGTGATGCAAACAGTAATACCCAACAAAATCAAGAAACAAATATTGTTTCACCATCAACAACTCAAAGAACAAAGGTGCGGCAACATCAAACACAAGGCACACCTACTAATAAGAACAAGAGAACAGGTATTGACTTATCTCTCCCCACACCATAACAACCCGCAATAACTGTTGTTGAAAATATTTCGATTGTTGGGTTGGCTGTTGAAGTTGATGGAGGTATGGATGGGGGGTGTCAGGAGAAGCTTACTAATCTGTAGGAAGGGGTATCCAAAGGGGGAAAAGAATTCTGGAATTTGATCACAATGACCATAGGAGAGACCTTAGAGCCTCAGAAAGTAAGTCTCCAAACTCCAGCAATCAGGAATTTCAGAAATTTTTCAGTCGAAGGCAAAGATATGAATCTGATCAGAATTTGGAAAGAGCTAAAAATCAAGAATCAAGGGGTAAAAATACTGCTGGTAGTCAACATCAGCCTACTAGTAATTCTGAGGATCAGCAGCAGCACGGTGATAAAACTCCTATCGAAAAACAAAACAATAGATCACAAGGCAGACCTACCAAAAAGAAAAGAGAAGCAATTAAAAGAAGAAATCAAAGAGAGGTAGGTCTGCAGGGTGTTAATGAGCAGGTTCAAAGAGAAAATAAGTCTCCAAAACAGTACCATGGGAACTCAGATTATGAAGTAATAAATTCAAGAAGATGAATTTGATGAGGATCTCAATCTCTTTAATAATGGACAAGTAGGGAGAATGAGGATGAGGCCTGAAAACGCGCGCACTTGATCAAGGGCATTTGGTTCTAACAATCCAAAGTGAGTGTAGAATCTGACAACCTGGAAGCCACTAACCAACAAGGTTATCTCCAAGGGGCCGAAAGGAAGTCAACAATACAACAACACCATTACAACAAGCACATCGCTAATAACCACAACCCAACACAAGGTCCCCGAAGTAAAGGTTATTATGATCATACAACTCTGGTTGGAATGCTAGGAGCATCACGCTCCCAAGGCTCTTTGACAACTTCAAAATCTCAAGAAAATGCATAATTTCTCTATGATTGCTATTATTGAACCATTTGCAGATAATTCTCAACTCAACAAGTACAAGCTTCTTTTATCTTTGGATAATTCTCTTTGTAATGGTAATGGAAAAATTTAGCTGTTAGGACCAATGATATGGAGTGTGATACTTTGGAAATTCATGATCAACATATCACTGTTGGGCCAAACATGTGGGACACAGTGAGAAATTTATTATTTCTCTTATTTATGCTAAGTGTAAGGAACACCTAAGAAGACCTCTTTGGGAAAGACTTTATCATATTTCCAATATGGACAGCCCATGGTGCACGATTGGAGACTTTAACGTCATTACATCAACATATGAAAAACATGGTGGCATGCTCTATAATATGAACAAAAGCCTGGAATTTATTGATATCATTGAGGCTTGTGGTTTCATGGACATAAGAGCTTCAGTGGTCAACATTGCACTTGGTGTAATCAAAGATCCGGTAAAGCAAGAGTGTGGAAAAGATTGGACCGAGCTATGGTCAATGATAAATGGTTGGAATGTATGCCACAAACTACTATCTCTCACCTTCCTGCTGTAGGCTCGGATCATTGCCCATTATTAATGTAAATGAAGGTGAGAATAGACCAAAAAGTCAAACACTTCAAGTTTTTGCACTGTTGGACTTAAAATGAAAAATTCAAGGACATTGTGCAAAGCTCTTGGCAAGAGGAAGTAAGTGGTGACCCTATGTGGAAACTCCATCAGAAAACGAAGAAATTAGCTTCTACTTTGAGTAATTGGTCTAAGAGTGAATATGGCAACATCTTTTCCATGGTTATAGATTTTGAAGAACAAGTTAAACTACGGAGGAGAGTGTAATACAGAATAATTCAGAGGAGAACAGAGTCAAGCTTCATCTTATTAATGCTCAATACATCAAATACATGAAGTTGGAATATTCCATTCTCAAGCAAAAAACTCAGCTCGAATGGTTCAAATAAGGGGATGACAATTCCAAATACTTTCACTCCATTATGAGGGGAAGGAGGAGGAAGTTGTTTATCCACAAGGTTTGCACAAATAATGATACTTGGATACAGGGAGATGAGAACATTGCTAAAGAAGCTTGTAGGTACTTTAAAAATATTTTCACTGGGATATCAGACAGAATCAGTGAGGAAGTTCTCAACTGTGTTCCCCGTATTGTTACAGATGAGCAAAACCAACTTCTTCGACAAATGCCTAATATAGAGGAATTAAAACAAGTTGTTTTCTTCATGAATCCTAAATCTTCTCCAGGTCCGGATGGATTTGGAGGGAAATTTTATCAGTCATGTTGGGATATTATTAAGGAAGATGCTCTAAAAGCTGTGAAACATTTTTACTGTGGAAATATTATGCCTAAATATTTTTCACATGCTTGTCTTGTCCTTCTTCCTAAGATTGATCATCCTAACAAATTTTCAGAGTTCATACCCATCAGCTTGAGTAACTTCTCCAACAAAATCATTTCCAAGATTCTTTGTTTCAGATTAGCAATCATTCTGCCTCAGTTTATTTCTGAGAATCAGTCGGGACACGCACAGTATCAAACAACCCAATGAAGGTGACAATGTGGTAATTAAACTCGATATGACCAACGCATACGATAGAGTGTCATGGTCGTATACTTGTTTGGTTTTGCGAAGAATGGGTTTTGGTGAGATTTTTATTGACCTTGTGTGGAGAATAATGAGCAACAAGTGGTATTCTGTTATTATTAATGGATCCAGGCATGGTTTTTAATGTCAACAAGGGGTCTCAAACAGGGTGATCCGTATCTCCGTCCTTATTTATTTTAGGGGCGGAGGTGCTGTCTCGGATGCTTAATATGCTTCATCAACAACAGAATTACAAGAATTTTCAAATGAAAAGTAGAAGCCCAAAGATTAATCATCTCAGCTTTGCGGATGATATCATTATCTTCTCTTCCACCACTAGAGATACTCTTCATATGATCATGAAAACTCTTGCCACATATGAGTCTGTTTCAGATCAACTCATAAACAAAGACAAGAGTCATTTCATGGTCCATTCGAAATCTCCTACAGAGGTCATCAATTTAATTGGAGATATAACAGGTTTCACTCAGAAAAATAGCCCCATTACCTACCTAGGGTGCCCCCTATTCATGGATTTGAAGTGCACCACATCTAAAGAGAGGGAGGCTTTGAAGTGTTTAGGAAAAAACATCATTTTTCTTGTTACTCTTACCGTGTGTAAGGTATGATGAAATTCCATTCTAACTTAACGTTGTGCGCTTAAGATCATGCCTTCTTGTATAGCTTAGGCATGTAATTCTAATGCATGCAATGCTAACGGAGTTCCTCTAGTACCAGATAAGGAAGTTCAAATGCAAAGTTTCAGAATGCCAATTAAGCTTTTGGCTCAGAGTATGACCAATCAGAACAATCAGCAGGTTCTAGTTCCTACTAAAAGAAATGACCGATTAGTGGCAGCTAGAGTTTGTGATTTTGTTAGGATGAAATCCACCTAATTTTTAAGGGTCACAAGTTGGTAATGACCCATAGAAGTTCATTGATAAGGTCAAGAAAATATTTGGCATGATGTCAGTAACTGGTAGTGATAGGTGAGATTGGCTCCTAAAAATTCAAGGATGTGAATCACAAATGCTTCACTCAGTGGAAAGACAAAAGATATGACTTCGTCTTCTGTAACTCAGTATAGCAGTCCAATTCAGTGTTAGTTCAGAAACTCTCTCAGAACCTTTCTCAGTCTCTACTCCAGTCGGTGACCCAGTTATAGCTACACGGGTATACAGAAATTGCCCTGTCACAGTCTCTCATAAAGTCACCTCAGCAGATCTAATAGAGTTAGAAATGGTAGACTTCGATGTCATTCTAGGTATGGATTGGTTACACTCATGTTATGCCTCAGTCGATTGTAAAACTAGGATTGTACGTTCTCAGTTTCCATACGAACCAAACTTACAATGGAAGATTAGTAGCTTAGCGCCTATGGGTCGATTTATTTCTTACTTTAAGGCCAGAAAGATGATCTTTAACGGTTATCTCTATCATCTAGTTTGGGTTAAGAATTCTAGCCTTGAAACCCAAACTCTTAAGTCAGTTCCAATAGTCTGTTAATTTCTAGAAGTGTTTACAGAAGATCTTCTCGTAGTCCCTCCCGAAAGGGAAATCGACTTTAGAATTTATCTCCTTCCAGATACCCAGCCTATTTCTATTCCTCCTTACAAAATGTCTCCAGCAGAGCTTAAGAAATTGAAAGAGCAGTTGAAATACCTTCTAGATAAGGGCTTAATAGGACCTAGTATTTCACCATGGGGTGCACCAGTATTGTTCGTAAGGAAGAAATATAGTTCTCTCAGAATGTGCATTGACTATAGACAGTTGAACAAGGTCACAATCAAGAATAAGTATCCCATCCCCAGGATTGATGACTTGTTTGACCAACTTCAGGTTGCTAGACATTTCTCAAAGATACAACTCAGATCGGGTTACCATTAGCTTAGAGTCAGAGATAGTGACATTCTGAAAACAGCATTCAGAACACGGTATGGTCATTATGAATTTGTAGTTATGTCGTTTTGAGTAACTAATGCTCCTGCAGCCTTCATGGATTTGATTAACAGAGTGTTCACAAAGTACTTTGACTTGTTCGTTATCGTCTTTACTTATGATATCCTCATTTACTCTAGGAGTGAGGAAGAACATGCAAGTCATTTGAGAGACGTTTGGCAGACTCTCAAGGATCTCCATTTACTAGCTATGTTTAGTAAATGTGAGTTCTGGTTGCAATCCGTTGCTTTTCTTGGTCACATTGTATCTAGCGAAGGGATCCCAATGGACGCAAAAGATAAAATCAGTGAAACAATGGCCCAGACCTACCTCTGCTATAGATATCAGAAGATTCTTAGGTCTAGCAGGTTATTACAGAAGGTTCGTGGAAAGAGCTTTATCCATAGCCTCATCTTTGACTAGGTTGACTCAGAAGATGGTTCCAATGGTCAAATGATTGTGAGAAAAGCTTCACAGAATTGAAAATTAGATTTACTACAACTCCTGTATTTACTCTACTAGATGGTTCAGATGGTTATGTGATATATTGCGATACATCCAAAGTTGGTCTTGGTTGTGTGTTGATGCAAAGATATAAGGTTATAACTTATGCCTCTAAACAACTTATGGTGCATGAGAAGAACTATCCAACTCATGAACTCGAGCTTGCAGTAGTGGTGTTTGCACTTAAGATATGGAGACACTACTTGTATGGTGTTCATGTAGATGTGCTCATCGATCATAAGAGCCTTCAGTATGTGTTCACACAGAAAGAGTTGGAATCTTTGCCAGAGGAGATGGCTTGAGTTCCTTAAGGATTACGATATGAGTGTGCATTATTATCCTGGAAAGGTGATCTCTCCTGACGAGCTATTGGAAAATCTAAAGAAACACTTTCAGATGAACCATTAAAACTATTCATGCCCGGAGCTACAACTCTGTCAAAATAATTCCAAACATGAGATGCTTTCAAACCTAATTAAGGAGCTACAACATTGTTAGGTTTATTCATAATACAACTTCTTGCTATTGCACCTATATCCCGATGATCATCCTCCATTTTAGATCAATATATAATAATATCTAGTTAAATGCAAAAAATAAAAATGAATTTATAGGATAAACTAATGATGTTTTCTATAAAAGCAGAGATGGAATAGAGTATTCAAAGAGGGGAATGACTTATGGAGGAAGTAGATTAGAAAAAAGAACGTCTTAGTGAGCAAGAAATTATAAATGGGATGAAGGAAGTGAAGATACATCACAACTTAAATAGAGAAGTATCTACCTACCACGCATGCCCACATTTACTTTTTAGTTATTGCAAAGTAAATAGTTTTTTCCATTTTAATGTGAATGAGATAGGCGACAAAATAGTATTCAAATATAATTTATGCGACAGAAGAGAAATCAAAAAAAATTTATGCACCTTTTTTTTTTTACATTAAACATATATTATGATATACAGGAAACTAATCAAAGTCTATGATATGACTCGAAATTTTATTGTAATGACGCTTCCCATAACCCTTTTGTAGGCAAGCCAAAAAACTAAAATTTACAAAACATAAGAATATAACGATTGGAAGAAGAAACAAGAATAAATATACAAAATAGGGCCATAAAATAAAAAATAAACATGATACACGATATATAAAAGATGCCTGAAAATGACAAAGAATGACAAAGTAGCATAAGAACTAAATCTCTAAACCTGGTGTCACTAGAACATGAAGAATTAAGTATAGAATCTCTATACGAAAATGGACTAACTAATCAAAATGCAAAATACAAGTCAGTAAAAAATAGAAAAAGCAGCAATTCTCCGGACGTTAGGAACTCACCATGATCCGAGTCAGTGACGATCCCAATGAATTCAACATTGAGTGAGAGTGGCTCGTACTGGTAATCCTATCAGAAAAAGATTCAGAAATGTAGTATGAGTACTACATCACAGTTTGTTCAATAGGTATCATGAGTAGACAAATCAAAAAGATCAAATATATTAAGAGAACTGATATACCTTTAGTTTACAGTATTTTTGATGTGTTTTACTTACAGTTGGTGTGTGTCTTGGGTTATTTTGTTGTTGGAAATAATGATTCTATAAAATTCTTGTAGTAAATAAGTTCAGATGCGATGGATGAGATAAGAGTTGAAAATTGCAGAATTGGCCAGTGATGGAGCCAACCACGGACAATTGGTTCATTGATGGGCCGTAGGGGATGCAACATAGATGATGGTTCAAAGAATTTTAACAAAGTGTGGGACCACGGAGGGTATCGATGACCCATAGATCGAATCACAGACCGTTATGTACATCCATCATTTGTGACTAGAAATTTGAAGTTTTATTACTTAAAACGTAGAGGAAAGTGACGAAACGTAGTCAAGTCCATAGAGAATAGGTCCAACCATCATCTGAAGTCCGTAAAATAATTTCCAAGTGTTGATCCACGAAGGAGATCATGGACTGTAAGTGGATCCACAATCATTAGCTTCTGTCTTCGGTTGAAACTTCATCTAACCTATTATTTTCTTATTTTGATTCCTAGTTGGTTTAGTATTTGTGTTCTATGAATATTAGTTTTTAATTACGTTTTTGAGGGTTATACATTATTGTATATTTATGTTTTGGATTTTTGGAATTATTTTTCTAACACTTAACAATTTATTTCCTATAACCTAGTTTATGCAAATTATACTTTGAATCTCATTGTAAATTCATGAATTCTTTTAACCTAATTATGAATTATGAACTCTCAATCACGAGTGACAAATCCACAACTAGGGTTGTTAGAACTATGAACAATTAACAAAGTATGAATAATAACTAAGTAACTGAATAGTGTTTATGCATGTATTGTTAATCTTCTTATTTAGAAGTCTTTGTAGCGGTTCACATTTTTATAACTCGCCTCATTCCTACTTGAAATTACCAAGGGGAGAAAAAGATTTTGCAACAAAAATTTAGTTAGGGATTTGCTTCTATCTAATAGTTTGACTTTAATCAATTGAGAAAAGGGAGAATACCCTAGGTTAATTAACACAAAGACTAATCTGGGCTGAAGGTAAGGGTTAGTAACTCACACACTCGTCGATTTACGTGAAAGTCCTTATGATGATTTTCAATCACTTAGGGGTACATAACTTATCAACCTTGCATGTCAAATACTAGGAAAGGATTACTACTATTATGATTACTACATTAAAATCTTGTGGGGAACAAAAGACCCTAGTTTCCATCGTATATTGATATCTCAAACATTGAATCTTTCTTACTTGTTACTTATTGATTCAAATCAACAATATGTTATTTATTTACAAAAAAAATATATTTACTTATTTCGAAAATAGTTTGATTAAAAAGAGATAATTATGAGTTATTTACTGAATCTAAACCATATTCCTCATGCGTTTGACCCCAACCTACAAGTTGGGTTTTTTACTTGATAATGATCATTTATGCTTTTTTAAGAGAGGTGTACTTTTATCGTATTAAATTTTGGCGATGCTGCCATGGAATACGACTTATAAATTAAGTTTAACTAAATTAATGAACTTTAGTTAAGTATTTCATGATTTTATTTTTTTTCTACGGGTTTCAACACTAGAATATGACAAGTACACGGAATCAAGGCAAATCCATACCCCCTTATGATCGTCAATTGAGAAGAACTTGAGAATAAGTACACAACAATCTAATCGTAGAGGGGTCTAGAAGATTGTCACGTCCCAAGGCTAACCCCTAAATGTTGACACGGACCTAAGATCAGACCTAAGCTAACCCTACTGGCATTACATGAGTATAATGAGAGTAATAATAACTGATGCGGATACTAATAATAGAGTATATCTAAAATGACTTGGGAATACCCATGTACAAAACTAAACATATTAAATTTGAGAATTCAACACAAAGAAATATCAAACTCGGAATACTAATTTAAATATAATGATGTCTTAAAATAGCCTCTAACTAGCTAGAAAATTTTGGGACATGCCCCAGCTATGTCTAGAAAAATTGAAACTAAAAGGGTGAAATTTTTTAAGATAACAAAAGTATTGTCCTCGAAGGATGAGGATTCAACACTGATGTTGTTGAACTTGAGATGGGGAATCAATCTAATGTGATCTAGATACTGAGAACCTAAACCTACATCACAAGAAAATGTAGCGCAGAGTATGCGTTAGTACTTGAAAGGTATTGAGCATGCAGGATAAATTAAAGTCGAAATAAATATAGAACTGAACAAGCAAACAAGAGTACAATTTCAACATTATATATATACCGAGTAATGAGCTAGCTGAATGCAATAACCAAATCATAACATTCTGAGACTAAATACTGACTGTACTAAAATGTTGTCAATACAATGGGGTCTGAGTAAACTATGGGAGCTATTATTAAGAGATAATAAAACCACATGACATAAATGTGGATTCCAATGTATATGCCGCATACAAGGAACCCAATATACCCGACTAAAGTTGTAGGCACATTCTGGTGTGATCAGTAAAATGATGCCCATATATGTGACTAAAACGCTATCGCTTTGGTAGTCTCTTGGTACAATTTGGAATTGACCCTATTATCAATCATTCTTATGTGCACCTCCAATTTATTAAATGACTAGCGTATTATGACTGAATTTCTCTGATGTAACACTTGGAAAATCCAAGACCAGACTGTTCTAAGGACTAACTTAATGCATAATGTTTAGACAATTCCCGTAATTTCTATTTTATAATATAGGTCATTTAGGAAGTCTATAAACCAAAACGTCAAAAAACGTCCATGACGTTCGGAAACTAGTTCAAGGAGGTGCTAGCGTACCTTAGCCTATTTGACTAGTTTTTAGAAGTCGGAAAATGATGAAAATTTGTGGAAGGGTGTCTAACATGCTTTAAGTTTATTCACAGTAGAGACATCCAGGCACGAATCCCCAAGGACCAACCAAGGGCACTTGAGGAGGACCTTTGCAAAAGTTGGCAAAAGCTGTGAAGAGACACTGTCACTAATAGATGCCACAGACGGGCCGTTGGTGAATCGACGGGGAGTCAATACCACTCGTCAATGGAAACTTTGCCAAAATCATTGAAGGTTTTTTTTGCATACTCTCTGAACTTAGCAACTGATGTGCAGCACGGAGGGAGCAGTGGCCGTCGATTGACCAACGATCCGTCGATCGTGGTCTCGTCGATGGGCCTATGTTTTGCTGCACATTTTGACTTATTTATTATAATTAGTATACTTATTTAGGAAGTTATTAGGGGTTAGGGAAGGTCTAATTAAGTGAAATAACCCCCTATATAAAGTCCTAACCTAATTAAACTAATCAAAATTCTCATAACTCACAAAATCCAAACTCTCTTCCTGCTCTCTTATTTCCCTCTATAGTGAAGAACTCCATTGAAGACCAATCTAGGGGAGGGTTTAAAGTCTGAAAAGATTCAAGTTTCACCATAAATCTTCATCAATTATCAAGGTATGATATCTCTTTTACCTTTGATACCTCTTTCCTCGAAGGGTTCCATCAAATTGATTTCCAAAAGTGGGTTTTCAAGTGGGTATTTTCCAAATCTCGAAATTTATATTATGAATTGATTTGTTTAAGATTTATTTTTGATATTATGAATATATTAACATGTATTATAACTTAATTATGATATATATTTATGGTTTTGTCTAGTTTGTAGAAAATGACCTTTACCCCTTAACCTTTGGTTATGATCTTGATATGAATTATGTTATATTGGTTCAATTGACTTGGTTATTGGTTGAATTACTACTATATGATGTTTCTATACAAATCATGAAAGAATTAGGGTGTTTATATCCATTTCTGCTAGTTCGTAGACGTGATCTAGGTATGAACTATATTGTGAGTTTGACCTATTATCTTTGGTCTTTACAGATATAACTAGTATTAAATTGTGATATAGTGATTCTTCTAGCGCTTATCATCATGTTGGTCAGTGAAATTGTGATGATTTGACCTATGGGGTGTTGAATTAATGGTTGATGGTAGACCTTGATGATGAATTATGAAGGATACTTGATAAGTCTTGTGATCCCTTTATTTACTTCAAATTATGGTTAATTGTGATTAAGTCATGATGTTGTATTGGAGTCATTATTTGCAATCAAAGTAAAAGACTAAGTAATCTTCCTTTACGAAGGTCTATGTATATTCAATATATATCTATTATGTGTATGTAAAGGTCTATGCAAACCTCAATGTAGAAGTTTTAAAAAGTTTTGAATTTCCGCTGAATATAACCTATGAATGTAATGATGTAAGCTAAGAGTATAGACTTAATAACCAAAGAGGATGATGACGCCGGTTACGTCTTGGGGTAATTCCTGGATGTGACAAACTTGGTATTAAAGTATGAGATTAAATATCCTTAAGTCGATATCTCTCTCAACAACGTCTATGTATATTCGTACTCATAATTGTTGAAGCAATGCCACATTCTGTATAGTAATCTCTATGATTGCTTAGGCAAACTCTCACTTTCTTAAAGTCCAAATACCGTAGCCTTGAGTTTTAGCTCTATATACTTTTTAGCATCCTAATCCTTTTATTGGTGATATAGGCAATGATACTCGAAGGAATACACATGAAGACTCCGAGGAAGAGATTTCATTTGGGGTTCTCACATAGTGATTTAAAGGTTTTCTTCCTATTAAGGAAGATGTGAATGATGACCAAACTCCGATCAATCCTCCTCCTTTGACGGACGAGGCCATAAGGGCTGCTCTTTTTCAAATAGCCCAAACAATTACTACCCAAGCACAAGCCATCACTACTCAAGCACAATCCATGGCGGCCCAAGCTAATCGGGAGGTTGTACCCCGAGCAAACCAACAAGTTTCTACCTTGGCCTGTCGTCTAAGAGATTTCACTAGGATGAATACTCCTACTTTCTATGGGTCCAAGGTCGAAAAAGACCCCTATGAGTTCATTAATGAAATTTAAAAGATCATCTACGCTATGGGGTTGTCTACTAGTGAGAAAGTAGAGTTAGCCACGTACAACTTAAAGATGTGTCCCAAACTTAGTATGTCCAATGGAGGAACAATAGGCCGTTAACGGGTGGACCAGTGACTTGGGAAGTGTTAAAGAAGATATTTCTTTATAGGTTCTATCCTAGGGAGAAGAGGGAAGCCAAGGTGGTGGATTTTATCAACCTTCGCCAAAGAGGTATGGTTGTTCTTGAATACTCTTTGAAATTCACTAAATTGTGAAAATATACTTCTTCTTTGTTTTTCGACCCTAGGGGTGAAATGAACCATTTTGTGACGGGAGTGTCAGATGACTTGCAAGAGAATGTCATTCATCTATGTTACATGACAATATGATCATTTCTCATCTTTTGGTTCATGCTCAACAAGTGAAAGAGACAAGGGCTAAGAGGAAGAGTAGAGATGCTAACAGGGAAAGATCTTTCGATGGTGGTTCTTCAAAGGAAAGGCTTGAGAATCGAGACAAGCCTACATACAAGAAAAGGGTTTCTAATCAAATTACTTCTAAGTTTCTAAAGGCTAGGAATGATAGGGTATCTAGAGCTAAATCTAAAAAGGGAAGCGATACTAGTTTCACGAACAGAAGCCACTTGTGTCAAAGTGGTGGAAAGGTCATCCTGTGAATGTTTAGTTTGAACGAGAATTTGATTTGGGTTGTGGAATAGTGGCCACAATGTTATGTCTTTCCTCATGTGAAGGGTCCCTACAAGGGTAGTGGGGGGGGTCACGTCCAGAAAGTGGTTCAAATAAAGCTCCGAAGAAGAATCACTTTTATGCCCTCCGCTCTAGGGATGAGCAAGATACTTCTCCCGATGTGGTGATCGGTATGTTGAAAGTCTTATATATTTATGTGTATGATTTACTTGATCCGGGCCATACATTATATTTTGTTACTCCCTTAATAGCTAAGAAATGTAAAATATTACCCGACATTCTAAATGAAAGTCTTACCTTTTATGGTGTCTATCTGGTGGGTGAATCGGTTGTTGGAAAAAGGGTGTACAGAAATTGTCCTATAATGTTTCCCAATAGATTTATTTATGTTGAACTAGTAGAACTTGATATGTTTGATTTTAATGTCATATTGGTTAGGATGGTTGCATTCTTGCTTTGCCTCTATAGATATTTAAACAAATGTGGTGAAGTTTAACTCTCTAAGTGAGCCCGTTTTAGAGTGGAAGGAGGGAAGTTCTAATCCTAAAGGTCGTATCATATCTTGTTTGAAAGCATGTAAAATGATATCTAAAGGTTGTTTATATCATACAGTGAGAGACCAACATTTAGACTCCCAAATTCCTCCCATTAAGTCGGTCCCCGTAGTGAGAATTTTTGGAGGTCTTTGCTAATGAACTTCCCGGTATTCCTCTCGAAAGGAAAATTGATTTTGTATTGGACTTGTTACCGCGAATACAACTCACCATTTTAAAATCTCTCTTATCGATTACTACTGACTCGGCCAATTGAAATAGTTGAAAGGCTCAACTCAAGGATTTCCTAGACAGGGTTCACGATCTAGTAGTTTTTCATGGGTCTTCGGTTTGTTTGTAAGAAGAAGGATGGGTCCCTTATATGTGCATTGATTATCTCCAACTCAATAAAGTCACTAATAAAGAATAAGTATCCTCTCCCTCCGATTGACAGACTATTGTTAATCAACTCCTAATGGCAAGCTACTTTTCTAAGATTGACTTGAGATGGGTATACCAACTTATGTGAGTAGGTGAGGATATACCAAAGACGATATTTCGACTAGCTATGGTCACTATGATGTTTCTATATGCGCTTTGTGTCTCACTTATGCCCCGGCGAATTTATGGATCTCATGAATAGTTGGTTTTGAATTACCTGATCAGTTTGTCATTGTCCTTCATTGATGACATCGTGATATTTGGAACAAATGAGGTAATCACTGAACCATTGAAGAGTGGTCTATAGTTATTACGAGAACAATTGTTTCCAAGTATAGCAAATATGAGTTTTGGTTGAGGTCGGTGGCGTTTTTTGGTCATATCATATCTAATTAGGGAGTTGAGGTTGATCCAAGGAAAATCGAGGCGGTGAAAAATTGGCCTAGACCATTGACTTTAACATACATTAGGAGTTTCTTGGGTCTAGCGGGTTATCATCGGAGGTTTGTGTTTGGTTTTGCATCTATTGCATCTGCCTTGACTACTTTAACCCAAAAAAGTAAGAAATTTGAGTGGTCGTAGGCTTGTGAGAGAAGCTTCCAAATCTTGAAAGATAGGTTTACTTAGGCTCTGATGTTGACTTTACTAGAGGGTACAAAGAGCTTCATGTGTATTATGATGCATACCAAATGGGTTTAGGTTGGGTGTTTATGCAACATGGAAAAGTAATCGCCTATACTTCTAGACAACCTAAGGTGCATGAAAAGAACTCTCCAACTAATGATCTTGAGTTAGTGGCCGTGGTATTTGCCTTGAAAATATGGAGGCATTTCTAGTATGGTGTTAATGTTGATATGTATACCGAGCACAAGAGTCTCCAATATGTGTTTACTCAAAATGAGTTGAATCTCTGACAAATAGTGAGTTGGAATTATTGAAGGATTCACATGAGTGTTCTTAGTGTTCTTTATCACCCCTACAAGGGCCAATGTGTTTTGCGATGCTGTGAAGTGTCATTTATCCATGTTCTGCATGTGAATGAAGCTAACAAGACCTATTGAAATATTTCATAGGTTGGGATATATTGTGTGGTTGTTTTAGAAGATACTCTGATAGTGGTTTCATGGTCCATCATAACTCCGAGTCATCTTTGGTAGTTTAGGTGAAGTCCAAACAATCACCTTGATCATCATTGATGGAGTTGAAGGATCTTTTTAATCAAGCTTATAGTCATTCTTCCTTAGGGAGATGATTCTTGATGTATCAAGGAGTTTTTCACAATGTGATGGTTTGAGGATCAGATTCTGTGAGGAAGATCATGGGTCCGGTTACTCCCATTTATCCGGGTTCAACAGAGATGTACGTATGACTTAGGGAATGTTTTTTGGGTGGAAGGTTTTTGACAGGTACATAGCGGAATTTGTTGCTAAGTGTCCAAATTGACAACAAGTGAAATCCAAACACCAAAAGCCAGATTTTTTACTACAAGAAATCCAAGAAACTACTTGGAAGTGGGAAGACATATATATGGATTTTGTGGTAGGTTTGCCTCAGACACAAAAGCGATGTGACTCTATATAGGTGATTGTGGATAGGTTGACTAAGTCCGCTCATTTATTCGTCAAGTCTACCTTTTCATGGAAATTAAGGCAAGGATCTCATAGAATGAGATGTGTGTCACCATGGGATTGACCGTTCTCCATCTATCGGATAGGGGTGCACCATTGACATCAAGTTTTGGAGGTCATTCCTGAAGGGTTGGGTAATAAGGTTAAGTTAGCACCGCTTTCATCCAAAATGGAATATCAACGCGGAATACTCCAAACCTTGATGATTGGTTAAGCTGTAGGATGTGATTTCAAGGAAATTGGGATAAACATTTGCCTTTGGTGGAGTTTGCTTATAATAATAGTTTTCATTCATCCATATCCATGTCTTCTTATGAATCCTTGTATGGTAGGAGGTGTAGGTCTCCTATTGGGTGGTTTGAAGTGGGTGAGCCTTCGGTTCTTGGTCTCGATTTGATTTATAAGACTTCGAAGAAAGTTCATATCATAAGAAACCGGTTCCAAACGGCCTATAGTCGGCAAAAGTCTTATGTTGATCATAGGAGAAGGGATTTAGAGTTTGAAGAAGGAGACAAGGTGTATTTGAAAATGTTGCCTAGGAAAGGGGTGGTTAGATTTGGCAAGAAAGTAAAGTTGAATCCTCGTTATGTGGATCCCTATGAAATATTGCAAAGTGTTGGTAAGGTTACCTATGAGTTAAGGTTGCCTAGTGAATTGGCTTCGGTTTATCTACTTTTCCATGTTTCTATGCTTAAGAAGTGTATCGGTGATCCCGAGTCTATTCTTCCTATTGAGGTTCTTGGTGTGAAAGATAAGAACATCTCCTATAAGGAAATTCCAGTTCAAATTCCTAATCGCAATAGAAAGTTAAGGAAGCAGAGTGGCTCCGTGAAGGTCTTATGGAAGAATCACCTGATTGAGGGTGCAACATGGGAGGCCGAGACCGACATGAAGTCCCGTTACCCTCATCTATTTGAAAACTAAAGTTAGTTATTTCTATTAGTAATAAAAATAGTGACTAAAATGAAAGTTTCTTGATTTTTGGTGATGTTATGAAAAAGTGTGCGTTTTTGTGTCATTACAGTGAACTTACTATTAAATGTACATTTGGAATTGAAAATCTGAAATTCTTCTTATTTTGAGTTATGTTGTGCATTTTGATATGGTTAGTCATTATGAAATGATGAGTAGCATGTTGGTAAGTTGAACTTTGGCATAAATGACTCATAAATGCTATGTTGAGCTGTTGTTGTTGTGAGAAGGATATTTCTCATAATGTCATGTTGAGCCTTATGTGTGGTTATTTAAGTTTTGAATTGCCTTGTGTAAAAGATATGAGTATTGTTTTTATGTAATGTTGTTGGTTGGGCTGGTAGTATTGATCCTATTTCTTCCTTCAAAAGATTTTTAGTATCATTCAGGATTGAATGTTTCGGGGAAGGGGGAGGGGATACTGTAACACTTCAAAAATCCTAGACGTGTTCTAGAGCCTAACATAAGTTTCATAAGGTTTAGAAACTTTTTTAAGGTCTACTTTAATGAATATAAGACAATTAGGAAGTCTAGAAACCAAAACATCCAAGAACGTCCATGACGTCCGAAAACTAGTTCAAGGAGGTGCTAGCGTGTCTTAGCCTATTTGACTAGCTTTTAGAAGTCCAAAAATGATAAAAATTGGTGGAAGGGTGTCTAAAATGTAATTAAGTTTATTCATGGTTGAAACGTCCGGGCACGACTCCCCAAGGATCAACCAAGGGCCCTTGAGGTGGACCCTAGCAAGAGTTGACAAAAGCTATCAAGAGACAATGTCACCAACGGATGCCACAGATTGGCTGTTGGTGAATCGACGGGGTGTAGATGCCACTCGTTGATGGACACTTAGACAAAATCTTGTAAGGATCATGTTGCATAGTCTTTGAAATTAGCGACAGATGTGAAGCATGGAGGAAGAAGTAGTCGTTGATTGACCAACGATTCGTTTATCATGGTCTCGTTAATGGAGCCTGTGTTTCGCTGCACGTTTTGACTTATTTCTTTTAATTAGTTAAATTAGTTAGGAATTTAATTTAGGGGTTAGGAAATGTCTAATTAAGTGAATTAATCCCCTATATAAAGTCCTAACCTAATTAAACTAATCAAAACTCTCATAACTCATAAAACCCAAACCTTTTCCTTCTCTCTTCTTTCTCTCTCTAGTGAAGAACTCCATTGAAGACCAATATAGGGGAGGGTTTAAGGGATGCAAATATTAAAGTTTCACCATCAATCTTAATCAGTCAGCAAGGTATGGGATCTCTTTCACCTTTGAGACCTCTTTCCTAAAAGGGTTCCATCAAATTGATTTCCAAAGTTGGGTTTTCAAGTGGGTGTTTTCCCAATCTTGAAATTTATGTTATGAATTGATTTGTTTATGATTTATTTTTATATTATGAATATATTAATATGTTCTCTAACTTAAATATGATATATCTTGATGGTTTGGTCTAGTTTTTATAACATGACCTTGCCCCTTAACCTTAGGTTATGATCTTGATATGAATTTTATGATATATTGGTTCAATTGACTTTGTTATTGGTTGAATTACTACTATATGATATTTCTATACAAATCGTGAATGAATTAGGGTTATTTATATTCATTTCATGCTAGTTCTTGAGAAGTGATCTAGGTTATGAACTATGTGGTGAGTTTGACCTAAGTATCTTGTCTGAAGCTATGAACTAGTATTGAATTATGATGTAGTGATTTTTCTAGCCTTGATTATCATTTTGGTCATTGAATTGTAATGATTTTATACCCTAATTGGGTTGATTAATGGGTTGACGGTAAGACCTTGATGATGAATTATGAAGGAGACTTTGTAAGTCTTGGGATCCCTATTTTTTACTTCAAATTATGGTTAATTGTGATTAAGTCATGATGCTGTATTGTAGTATGGCTTGTATTAGGATATATAGGGTTGGTATGATGTTGAAATAAAATGTCTTGACTTACCAATGTTCCTTAACATGAAGTGATATGTAAATGTGCTAACCTCACCTATGTGAATTATAATGAAAGGATTATACTCATGCAATTCTTATGAGGCTATGATGATGATGATGATGATGATTATACAAGGGTTAGACCATATGAACTACAATAATCTATGATGATTAATAAAGACATTGAAGACATTTCAAAAAGGGACTTAGCTTAGCACCGAGTGAACTTGACATTAAGAGGTGTTGACTTACCATAGAGGAAGATTCACCCTATAGTTCAAAAAGAGGTGTTGACTCCCCTATAAGGGATACTCATCCATTGGATTCACATGAGAAGAGGCCCCAATTGCCAAGTGTTACGTAGAGGGATTATACCTATCTCTTAGTTCATGAACTATGTTTCCCTGATAAAATGACTAGCTAGTGGATCCACCTAGAGAGCTGCGTTTATGTTTTGTTTTACTTTGGCTGGTAGACAACCTTCTGTAACACCATGTAGCAAAAATAGACCAAAAATAATTTTTTTTCAGAAAAATTTGCAGGTGCAACCAACGGTGGCATCGACGGTCCGTCCTACACAACCGTCTAGGGGGTGGGATCAGAACTCTCGAAAAAATATTCAGCCCGGAAAATTGGCTAAGTCTTGATCAAAGCGCGGACGGACGATGATTCCTGTAGTTGAAGTTGACGTCCGTGATTCTGTGCCGTCGATGAGAGCCCCCCCATTCACCCACTCTATGACAAGAGCTACGGATGACCAACACGGTCCGTAGGTAGACCTACGGTCCGTAGGTGGAGAATTTTCAAAAACAGTTAAGGGGAAATACAATTGGGTAAACATCAAATGATAATAACTCTTAGCACAAAATTAATTAGGTGTCCCATGACCTACCCAAAGATATATAATTGAATTATCTTTCCATAGCCACCAACCATGCTAAAATCACACCTCCGAGTAAAATTTTATCCCATTTTAGTAAAGGTCTGTCGAACAGGCCCTGACGACGGACCCAAGGACGGGGCGTCGGGTAGACGACGAACTGTCAGTCCTGGCCATCGTTTATCCTGACATTGGGTATTTTTGACCTTTCCCACTCCGTTTAAACCCTAAGTTACGTCGTTTTGACCCTAAATCATTAGATTTTTGTCAGATTAAGCCTAGAAACATAACTAAATTATATCTAAGTTAAATTATTAAATCAAAACTTAGAAAACTAGAAGCAAGAAAGGAGAAAAAGCTCAAGAACCCTAGTTCAAGAACGAAGCAGGTTTCCAGCAGTTCCAGCCAAGAAATCTAAGTGTTTTTTCATGAATTTCATCACCAGGTATGTGTGATTTCACTAGTGGGTTTCTTTCACCCATTGGGTCCCTAGTTTTTCATTCATATCTTGTTTACTTATCATGATTAAACCTACTGTTTCTAGATCTTTGACAAACTTCATGATTTAGGTAATTATATTCCAATCAAATTATCATATTATTACTTAGATGATCCATAATCTCAGAACCCTAGCTTTGTATTTCTTTAGTTTCTTGAATTACCATGCTAGGGTCAAAATATTTCTGACACTTATCAGATATATATCCTCAGTTATAAATGAATAATTACCTGATTGATTATTGCATTCTCAGTTTGCATGTTCTATTTAGAGCTATCTAGTATTTACAAATGCTCAAACATAATCAGTTAATTTACAACATTCATTGGGAGTAGCATAATACCGAGTTGGACTAGGTTTTAGCTTACCCAATTAGTCCTAGAATTACTAGCCAATAGGTTGTAAGTCCCCTCTATGGGCAATCAATTTAGTGCTCACGCCAGCATGCCCTTATACCTTTGGAAGGGTATATTGGGTCCTTTCGATGGGGCGTACTCCACATTTAGCTCATGTGGTTTTATCATTGGTTATTAATAACTCCCACAGTTCAGTCAGACTCTCTATATTTACAATTTATCAATATATTCAGTATTCAGCATGTTATTAATTGGTCATTGCATCTAGTTAGCTCAGAATTCAGTTTATCAAGTCAGATAATTATACTTGCTTTTATGCTTGTTCAGTTATGTTTTGTTTAAGCTTTACTCTATTCTACATGCTCAATATTTTTCAAGTACTGACGCATATGTGCGCTACATATTCTCGTGATGTAGGTTCAGGTTCTCAGCATCTAGATCACGCATAGATAAATTTTCAATCTCCAGTTTAGCAGATTCAGTGATGAGTCCTCATTCTTAGAGGACAACAGTCATGAGCTAGGGGCGTGACACGTTCCTTCGGTGTAAGGTTTTACAATATCGAATTCCACACTTAGATATTATGGTCTATGTCGGTTAAGGCAAGTATTCCCTATACTAAATTAAAGTAATAAAGTACAAATTAGATTGACTACAACTCCAGTATTGACTCTACTAGAGGGAACAGATGGTTATGTCGATATATTGCGATACATCCAGAGCTGGACTGTTGTGTGTTGATGCAAAGAGATAAGCTTATAACTTATGCCTCTAGAAAACTTAAGGTGCATGAGAAGACTATATCCACCTCGGAAACTTGCGAGCTTGCAGTAGTTGTGTTTTGCACTCAGATATGAAGCACCTCGACTTTGTATGGTGTTTTCATGTAGATTTGTTTCCCAATCATCAGAGCCTTCAGTATGTGTTCATCCATAAAGATTGAATCTTCGCCAAGGAGATGGCTTGAGTTCCTTAGGATATGATATGATTGTGCATTATCATCCTGGAAAGTTGAATGTAGTAAGCCGATTCTCTTAGTATACTACCTTATGGGTAGTGTAGCCCCATGTTGAGAAAGAAATAAAGGAACTCGTGAAGGATGTTTCACAGGTTTTCGTTGCGTGGGAGTTTTCGCCTTAATGAGCATAATAGCCACTCCAACAATCGGAATTTAACAGTTCAGAATGGGCGAATCTTTAATATTCTTTGGTATGGAGGTTAGGAAACAAAGATAGTAATCCTCTCTTGCTTGAACTAAAGGTGCAATTCCCAATCATAGAGGGAGGTTTTTCTCCCAGGGGGAGATGGTGACTCGCTAACCAGGTAGATTGTGGTGTTCCTGATGTGGGCGAGTTGAGACACGCATATCCTGCAATCCCATAACTCTAGGTCTTCTATTTATCTAGGTGCCACTAAGATGGGTACCTGATTGCGAGAAGTTTTATTGGTTGAATGGCATGATATGGATATACAGATTTTGTGAGTAAGTGCCCCCCAATTGCCAGCAAGTTCAAGGTAGAACATCAAGAAACCATGAGGTATTAACTAAGATATCGATATTCCTACTTGGACGTGGGATTTGTAAATATGGATTTTTATCCAAGGTCACCTCGTACCGCATAAGCAATGACTCCATTTGGTGATAAGTTGCATAGTGACTAAGTCTTCTCATTTTTTTAAGCGTTAAGACTACAGATTTGGCGATGACTATGCCAAGATTACATGCAATGAAATTATAGGTTGCCTGGGGTTTCCTTTGTCTATCATATTTCAGATAGAGGTCCTCAGTTACCTCTCATTTTTCCTGTAAGTCATTTCAAAAAGGTCTTGGCACTCAAGTTACCTAGTACAATATTTCATTCACAGTAGACTGATGGGCAGGCAGAGCAATACCATTCATACCTTAGAGAATATGGTTTGAGAGCTTGTGTGAACGATTTCGAAGGTAGTTGGGATGATCAATATCTCTGTATTGCTTTTGCCTAAAATAATGCTACCCCTCCAGCATTTAGATGACCCCTTATGGTCTTTATATGGGCGTAGATGTAGATCTCCTGTTGGTTGGTTTGAAGTAGGGAAGCAGCGTTGATAGGTGGCATATTCAGGTTCCTTATGCATGGAAAGTGCAAATCATTGAGATGACTTAATACAGCTCAAAGTCGTCAGAAATCTTATGCAGATGTAAGGAGAAGGGAACTAGAGTTCCAAGTTGATGATTACGTTTTTCTGAAAGTCTCACCTACGAAAGGGGTGATGAGATTTGGAAAGAAAAGGAAGCCCATTCCTAGATATGTAGGCCCTTACAAGATAATGAAAAGGATTGGCAAGGTGGCATATGAGTTAGAGTTGCCAGCAGAATTAGCAGCAGTGCATTCGGTCTTCCACATCTCACTCTTGAAGAAGTGTGTGGGTGATCCAGCCTCTATAGTGCCATTGGAGAGTGTGTCAGTGAAATATAATATTTCTTATGAGGATGTACCAGTTGAGATTCTTGACCATCAAGTCATAAGGTTGATAAACAATGAAGTCGCTTCAGTAAAGGTTTTGTGGAGGAGTCAGTCCGTAGAGGGAGCTACTTAGGAAGCAGACTATGCCATGAAAGCCAAGTATCATCACATCTTTCCTTCCGATTCCACTCTAGCTTGAGGTAATAGTTCCTCTTCAGTTTTCCAGTCATTCAAGCATAAATTCAGTCTTAGAATCATGTTCCCTCAGTTTGTACTTGGATTTCCAGTGTATTTACATGTACTCCGAACTCAATTCAGTCAGAAGCTCAGTTATCTATGTTTTAGTAGTGTGGTTCGCAGCTCTATCCCTGTATTTCAGCTAGTTTAGTCTTCATTCGAGGACGAATGTTCCCAAGGGGGAGATAATGTAACATCCCGTAGCTAAAATAGAACAAAAATCAGTTTTTTTAGAGAAATCTGCAGGTGCAACCAACGATGGCATTGACGGTCCGTAGAACAGACGATGGTCCGTCCTGCACAACTGTCGTGGGATCAGAAACTCCAAAAAAATTCAGCCGCGAAAAATTTGCTAAGTCTTGATCGTCGGACGGACCAACAGTCTGGAAGTCAGACGAAGGTACGTAGTCCGTGACCGTCGATTGAGACCCCCATTCATTCACTCTTTAACAAAAGCTACGGATGATCAGCACGGTCCGTAGGTGGACCTATGGTCCGTAAGTGGAAAATTTGAAGACAATTAAGGGGAAATGTAGTTGGTTAACCTTGAAATGAAATCAACTCTTACAACAAAATGAATTAGGTGTCCCATGACCTACCCACAGATAGATAATTGAATTATCTTTCCATAGATACCGACCTTGGTAAAATCAGATCTCCGTGTAAATATTTATACCCATTTTAGTAAAGGCTTGTCGAAAAGGCCTTGATGACGGACCCAACGATGGGGCGTCGGGAAAATGACGGATCGGTCAGGCATTGGCCTAGGTTTGGCCTGGGACAACAACTGTTAAGTCTTTTTGCCTTCCCACTCGTTTAAACCCATTACATCGTGTTTTGACACTTAAATCATCATATTTGATGTCAGTTTAAGCCTAGAAACAAACTAAACCATATCTAAGTCAAATATGAAATCAAAAAATAGAAAACTAAAAACAAGAAAGAGGGGAAAAGATCAAGAACGCAGTTCAGACAAAGCTAGGTTTCCGTAGTTCCAGCCAAAATCAAGTGTTTTATCCTATGAATTTCATCACCAGGTATGAATGAGATGTCATTAATGGGTTCTCTTCACACATGGGGTCAGTAGTTTTCAATCAATTCTTGATTATATTATCATGATTACTAAGGGTTTCTAGAACTTGATAGCCTTATATTGTCTAAATATAGCTTTCGAATCAGGATTATAATGTTATTACTTAGATTATTGATGAATTTCAGAGAAACCCTTGGCTTTGTATTTGTTGTCTGAATTACACATGCTAGGTTCAGTGGTCAGATAGTTAGGCCACTTCAGATATCATGCCTCAGCAGTTATAAATTGCATAATAACAGATTTGATTGTGCCTTTTTCTCAGTTGCATGTTTAGTTGAGCTATCACGTATTTATAAAACTAGACATAATCAGTTAATTTACGAATTCATTAGGAGTAGCATAATACCGAATGGAACGAGGGTTAAGCCATACCCAATGAGTCAATATTTTTTTTGAAACTACAAGCCAAGTAGGTTGTAAGTCCCCTTGTGGAAAAAAATCAGTTTTAGTGATCACGCAGCATGCCTTTACCCTTTGGCAGTATATTGGGTCCTCTCGATGGGGGTAACATCAGAACCACATTTAGATAATGTGGTGTTTTATCACACATCGGTTATAAGTAGCCCCAGTTCAGTCAGACTCTCTATTAGACAGTATCCATATATTAATATTATTAGCATGTTATAATTTATAGTTGCGTCTAGTGTAGCTCAGAATTTCAAAGGTTGATCAGTAAGATATTATCTTGATTTATGCTTGTCCATTATGTTTATTTTATAGATTCTACTGATGCCTACTACCTACCACATGCTCGTACCTTATAGTACTGACGCATATGTGAGCTTATCATCTTATCGTGATTTAGGTTCAGGTTCTAATAATAACAGATCACGCATAGATAAATTTTTAATCTGCCAATTCAGCACGATTTAGTTGGAGTCCTCATTCTCTAGGACATAGTCATTAGTGTCATTTCAATCTTGAGTCATTAGGTTTTGAGGTTTTTTTTCTAGATTTGACTGGGGCTTGTCCCATAGTCTAGTCTAGTTTAAAGGATTTTTAAGACATAGTTTAGTTCTAGTTTAGTTTGAAAGTTAATATTATGTATAAAACTCATCAGGCTTTCAGTATATCTCAAAGTACAGAATATAGGTATTCCCATATTTTCATTATAGTTATGATTTGGCTTCCGCAATAGTTTAATATTTAGTATGCTCATGATCATTCCAGCAGGTTAGCTGGGGACATTGTGCCCTAGGTTTCCGTTGTCGGTCTAGGGGTCGGGGGAAGCTAGGGGCGTGAACACGTTTCCTTCGTGTAAGGTTTACAATACCGAATTCCACACTTGATCTTGGGTGTCATATGTCCGTGAAGGGCAAGTATTCCCTATACATAAAATAAAGTAATAAAGTACAAACTAAATAAGATGACTTGAGAGGTTGAAATTTATCTTAGGAGGGGGTATGGGACTCTACCTATGCCTTGCACTAGTTTGGCTTGGAGGGAACTTTAGGAGGTTGTTACTATGTATTAATATGCTTATAATGGTACATTCTATGTATATTATGAGCTTGCACATTGTTGATACTATATGTTGGTTGGTGTCACTTATGAATATGTGTTGTCTACATTGTTAAAGTATGATGATATGTACTCTTAAATGTTATGATATGTAAAGTAGGATGTTGGTCATGATTCTTGTTGGGTTACTTGATTGAGTAAGGTTATGGGGCTTTTCATGGTCATTGCACTTGTTGACTTGATAAGGGTAGTGGGTAATTGTCTTGCTTTGGTTATGTTATAATGAACTCTTATTCATGCTTGTTGAGGTTATGACTTGATGATATAGTTGCTTTGAATATGTGTCTAATTACATGATGCATGTTGACTTGACTATTTTTTATGTTGTTGGTCTTGTAATGAACATGCCTATGACTTCATAAACATGTCTTATTGATTTGGTATGGTTTTGTTGAATGTACATAAATGTTTTCAATGAAAAGTGCATACTTATTGAATGTCCCCTTTTCTTAGCATGATTTCAAAGTATGTGTGCATATGGTCTCATACTTAGAACAAGTATGAGTATTAGTTTTTATTTCCGTGTTTGAGGGTTATACATTATTTTATACTGTGGTTTTGGCATTTTGGAATTATTTTTCTAGCACTTAGCAATTTATTTTCTGGAACCTAGTTTATACAAATTTCACTTTGAATTTCAATTCAAGATTTTGGTTTTCATGTTTTCTCATTGCAAGTTCATGAATTCTTTTAACCTAATTAATGAAATTGCGAAACTCTCAATCCAGTAGTGTGACTAAATCCATAGATAGGGTTGTTGGAATAAGGAAAATTACAAAGTATGAATAACAACTAAGTAGATAAATTAGTGTTATGCATTGTATGTTAATCTTTTTACTTATAAGTTTTTCTAGGGGTGCACATGTTTATAAATCGCCTTCATTCGTACTTGAAATTACCAAAGGGGTTAATGAATAGATGAGAAGAATTCAACAACAAATTATTTAGTAGGATTGCTTGATTAATCGTTTGGACTTTACTCACTAAGAAGGTGTTATACCTTAGGATTAATTAGCAAAATGACCAATCTGGGGTGAAGGTTAAGGGTCTTAGAACGCACGGCATTCGCTGTTACAAAGGCGCAGTGGGAGGAAAGTCCTTATGGTTGATTGCCAATCACTTAGGGAAATAATTTATCGACCTGCATGTGCAACACACTAGGAAAGAAGGCTTACTAGTAATTATGATACTGCCATTAACATCTTTGTGGGGAACACATGATCCCCAGGTTCCATCTTAATTGATCTCTCATACTTTGAATGTGTATTACTTGTTACTATTGATTCAAAATCAACAATCTGTAACTTTATTTACAAAAAATCCTATTGCTTATTTCGAAAATAGTTTGAGTAAAAAAGATATAATTGCGAGTATATTTGAGGTTTAATTAAAAATATACCTGTGCGATTGGCACCCCCCACCCTACAAAAGTGGGTTTTTTCTTGATAACTGAGCATTTATGCTCTTAAGAGCGGTTGTATTTTATCGTATCAATTGAGAAGAACTTTGAGGAAAATAAATAATAAAGGGGTACACAAAAATCTAATCGAAGACAGGTCTAGTAGATTGTAACGTCGCAAGGCTACCCCCTCGACGTGGACACGGACCTAAGATCAGACCCCAAGCTAACCCTACTGGTATGACATGAGCATAATGAGAGTAAAAATAACTGATGTGGATACTAATAATAAAGTATATCTAAAATGATTGGGGAATGCCCATGTACAAAACTAAACATATTAAATCTGAGAATTCAATACAAAGAAATATCAAACTCGAATACTAAATTTGAATCTACTGATTTCTTAAAATAGGCTCTAACTAACTAGAAAATTTGTGGCATGTCCCAGCTAGGTCTAGCAAAATTGAAACTAAAAGGGTGAATTTTTTTAAGATAACAAGAGTACTGTCCTCAAAGTATGAGGACTCAACACTAATGTTGTTTCACTTGGGATGGGGAAACGATCTAAATATGATCTAGATGTTGAGAACCCAAACCGACATCACAAGAAAATGTAGCGAAGAGTATGCGTTAGTACTTGAAAGGAACTGAGCATGCAGGATAGAGTAAAGTTGAAACAAACATATAACTGAACAAGCAAACAAGAGTATAATCTAAACATGATATAGATACCGAGTAATGAGCTAGCTTAATGCAATGACCAAATGATAACATGCTCAGAATAAATACTGATTATACTAGAATGTGGTCAATACAATGGACTCTGAGTGAACTGTGGGAGCTACTAACAACCGATAATAAAACCACATGAGATAAATGTGGATTCCAATGCATATTCCTTATAGAGGGGACCCAATATACCTGACAAAAGATGTAGATGCATTCTGGTGTGGTCACTAAAAATGATGCCCTCATATAGGAATTACAACCTAAGTTGTTGGTGGTAGTCTGGACTAATATGGGATGGACAACCTAGTCAAATCTGTATTATACATCTGCCTATTTATTAATGAGTAGCGTAGATGACTGAATTTCTGTGATAAACAAGATAGCTCAAAGCGGACATGCAATCTGGAAAGACATATTAATATACTGATAATCATACATTCAAGACTGAGGGTTGTATATTTGAAATATCTGACCTAGCATGTGTAATTGAAGAACCAAAGAAGTACATAGCTAGGGTTCTGGATTTCATGCAAGAAATGAGGTAATCACATGATAATATGCTGAAGTTCAAGAAATCCTAGGTCTAGTCTATAATAGGGAATCAAGAATTTGACTTAAATATATGGACCTACTGGCAAAAGGAACCCACTAGTAAATTCCAAAATACTTGGTGAGAGATTCCACGGAGAAAACATCGATTTTTGGACTTGAACAGATTGAATTTGTTGCGATGTTGAACTGGGTTTTATTTCCTCCTTTTCTCTCTCTAAGTTCTACTTTTTTAAGTTTTCATGAAAGATTTGACTTAGATAAGTTCTAGTTATGTTTATACGCTAGAACTAACCAAAACCATGTAGCTTAGGGTTTAAACAACGTAATTTAGGGGTCCAACAAAATAGGAAAAGAGTTTACTACGACTTAAACTGTTGATGGGGCTTACTACGACCACTTTCACGGACCGTGAAAAGGATCATAGATGGTGAAGAGGGTCGTTGTATTTGGTCTAGAGTTTACTGGGTTCTAGGGGTCCGGTCCGTGGGTCCTACCTGTTGTGTGTTAAGGACCATAGATAGTGAAGGTTCCCGTGGTCCTCACTTAGGTCCTGGGGTCTGGTGGCCCTTGTTCATGGACCTTCTCACGGGACAAATGAAGTCCCTCGTGGTCCTCTCTTAGAAGTTGGGGAGTCCTAGGATTGACAAGAAGGTGCGTGTGTGTGTAGGAGGGTCGTTGCCTAACTTATCAATGACCATCCCACGGTCGTGTAAAGGACCACGGACGTGAAGGTCCTCATGGTCTTTACTTGGGCGTGAGGGTTTAAGGGGCTTGCTAGTGAGCCTACTGCGTTGACTCCACGGATGCACACGTAATCCGTTGGCAAGACCACGGCGCTGTTTTGAAGGGTCTCGGGTGTAGGCCTGGTCTAGGGGTGAAACTCCTACCACGGTTAAGGGCAGGTTCAAAGTACCCGTGGTTTTGCTGGAAACAATGGAGACCACCATCTTCATCATCATTGCTAGAAAAATGGAAATTATTATTTAAATATTTTCTTTCTCGATATTCACCTGTCCCCACACACCAGCCCAATCTACACCATTTATTCCCAGCGAATCGATGTAGAAACAAAAAGAAAAAAAAAGCAAATACAAAATCAAAATAAACAAATCAAAAACCGATCTTTTAATAAAACACTATCAATTTTTATAGGAACAAGAAAGAAGTCATAAAGAGAAATAAAAATAATAAATTTATATATAATATATCTTAAAACTCCCGAGAGTGATTGGTAGGGAAAAAGAAGAAAGGGGGAGATTTGGGGTGGGCTGCATTATTTCGTTATTTTTTTAAAAAAATAATCTGAATGCTTTTGTTTTTAAATTTTGACTTGTTTATATTCAAAAAAAAATTTAAAAATTTCATGTGTCTTCATTTGATTTGTTATTTAATATAACATATGCAAGTGTATTACACACATTTAGTCTTTTTACTAAGTATCACAAAAATGTTCATTGTATTTAGTTTCTAAGATTAGAGTATCTATCGGAAAAAGTGTCTACTAAAAGTTTCTAAGGAAAGACCCAATACAACCGTTATTTAGGGGTCATCGGTGGGAGTAAGCTATAAATTTATCACAATATAATTTGATAGACTTATACACGTATTGGATATATATCATCTTAAATAAATGAAATACAATCACATAAGGTCGCATATAGTTTAGATCGTGAAAATATTTAAACGTGGGTTTTAATAAATGATAAACTTAATAAAATGTAAATTCATGAATAATTCTTGGCTAGATTAATAATGATCCCAATAATGATATTTATGTAAACACATCGTAGTTTAAAATATTTATTAGTTAAATATTTGATAATAGTATACATAATATTATTCCTGTGCAGGGTTAATCAAGAAATCTCTTAACACATCACAACAATATATAAAGGAATCATAATTTCCAAAACAACAAGAGGAGTAAAAAAACCAAAATATTTCGCATGAATTACGTCAGAAAAGTAGAGGAATATAAATATTATGTATTATTTTATGTTCGTTTTACAAGAGATCTTCATTTGTGATAAAATGAATATCTCTTATTGAACAATGATAATATACTACTCTATATAATTTAATGTAAAAATTAAGTCAAATGAGGTTCCTTAAAAAGCGAAATATTTGAGAATACGGAACAACAACTTACTACAATGACTAGATTGTAGAATTGAAGAACAATAGAAAATAATGAAACTAAAAAAAAAACCATTTTTCTATGATTTAAATGGTTAATCAATATTGAAAACACCCCCATAAACTTTAATTCTTACATTCCACACTATAAGAAACCTAAAACAGAACATGTTACGAATAAAGAACCACATAGTCGGCAATAGAAAGTTGGTGGAGAGGGGAAAAAAAAGATTAATTTCAATGTCAGTTTCCTCCTATGGTGGATAGTAGGACCAATTTGGAGTTCATCAATACCATGCAAATATCTTAATCCATGTGTACCTTTTTCTTTACCATCCGCTGTTATCAACGCCGCCCAAAAAGCATATTTATTTTGTTTTGCTCGCGATTTCAAGTGGAGGCTTAGTTCCGATAATTGAAGAAGCAACATCTGTTGAATGCTTAATGCGCTTGGACGATGATGATGATGCATTAAAGATTGATTCTTTGGGAAAAATATTTATGCTTTTTGGAAGCTTGAATTTGGAATTATTTTTGAAGCTAGCAAGATATCTATGACTCATGGGTGGATCATGATTGTGTTCACCGGAACAAGATACCAAGAAAATGTTCTCATCCTTTGAGCTTTTAGAATTGTTTCTTGCTTTCGCATTGTTTGAGGTGTGCTACCTTATAGTAATTCCGGGGATATTCCAGTATGCACAAAGTAATAATTAGCTTATCAAAATATTATAAGTGTATACACCATTAATAATTTTTACTACTTTTTGTTATGAAAATTGAGAACGGAAGGGAACATAAAAACCTTCTTATAAACAGGAAAAAAAATTATGGTTTGAGAGAGCAAACCTTGGAAATGGGGAACCTTTTATATACTTTTGACCATACTTGTGCCATGCCCATTTGTCATTTGTGAGTTCCTCTTGCGATAATTCATAGGTAAGCCTTATCGACTGATTTTTCCTGAATCAGAAGCATTGAAAGTCAAAAATTTTAATATACAAGCATAAAATGTAATGAAGTGAGTGGTTACCTTGTTGTAGATTGGGTCAAAGGACTCTTCATAGAAGAAGCAAAATTAGGATGAATTTTAGCCCCTATATCGAGTTGTTGTTGTAGATCTATCCATTCTGGTTGTGTTGTAGTTGGTGGTAAACATGCCACCGTTGTTTGTGAGTGAGGAACAACAATTTGTTGTGCAAAATTGAATCTGGTGGAATTGAATGTAAGTATGAATTTCTAGGTTGAATCAACCTGATCGATATGAATTCCTGACGAGCTTTGGAAAATCTAAAGAAAACACTTTAAGATGAACCATTAACAAATATTCAGCAAGGAGCTCTAAAACTCTTGTTTATGTCACCCACAAAAAATAACTTCACAAACTGAGAGGCTTTCAACAAAACTAATGAGGAACTTTATAACATTGTAGGTTTATTCGTATTACAACTTTTTGCATTGCACATATTCCCGATGATCATCCTCCCATTTAGATCATATATAAATAATCTCTGGTTAATGAAAAAAATGATGAAAAATGAATTTTAGGATAACATTACTGATGTTTCTATAAAAGCAGAGATGGAGTAGAGGATTCAAAGAGGGGAATGACTTATGGAGGAAGTAGATTAGAAAAAAGAACGTCTTAGTGAGCAAGAAATTATAAATAGGATGAAGGAAGTGAAGCTACATCACAACTTAAATAGAGAAGTATCTACCTACCACGCATGCCCACATTTAATTTTTAGTTATTGCAAAGTAAATTGTTTTTTCCATTTTAATGTGAATGAGATAGGCGACAAAATAGTATTCAAATATAATTTATGCGACAGAAGAGAAATCAAATAAATTTTATGTACGTTTTTTTTTTACATCATACATATATTATGATATACACGAAAGTAATCGAAGTCTATGATATGACTCGAAAAATTTTATCGTAATGACGCTTCCCATAACCCTTTTGTAAGCAAGCCAAAAAACTAAAATTTACAAAACATAAGAATATAACGATAGGTACAAGAAAGAAGAATAAATATACAAAATTTGGCCATAAAATTAAAAAATAAACATGATACACGATATATAAAAGATACCTGAAAAATGACAAAGAATGACAAAGTAGCATAAGAACTAAATCTCTAAACCTGGTGTCACTAGAACATTAAGAATTAGGTATAGAAACTCTATACGAAAATGGACTAACTAATCAAAATGCAAAATACAAGTCAGTAAAAAATAGAAATAGCAGCAATTCTCTGGACGCTAGGAACTCACCATGATCCGAGTCAGTGACGATCCCAAGGAATTCTACACTAAGTGAGCAGTGCCGTACTTGTACTTTATCACGAAAAAGATTCGAAATGTAGTAGAGTAACTAACATTCTCAGTGTGCTCAATAGTATCATGAAGAGACAAGCTCCAAAAAGATCAAATATATTTGGGAAACTGATAGACCTTTAGTTGGACAGTATTTTTAGGTGTTTCACTTATATGTCGGGTGTCGGTCTTGGGTTATATTTGTGTTGGGAAACTAATGGATTATATTAAAAATTTCTGGTAGTAAAGTAATAAGTTCGATGCGTGGTGGATGAGATAAGAGGTTGGCCAAAATTGCAGAATGGCCAGTGACGGAACCAACCACAGGGAACAATGCGTCATTTGATGAGCCGTAGGGGATGTGACAAAAAAAAGATGATGGTTCAAAGAAAAAAACATTTTTTTTAAACAAAGCTTGGGACCACGGGATGTATTGACGACCCCAATAGATCGAATCACAGACAGGTATGAATCGTATTTTGTCATAGAAATTTGAAGTGTGTTATTACTAAAACGTAAGAGGAAAGTGACGAACGTAGTCAGATGTCCAATAGAGCATAGGTCCAACCATCGTCTGAAGTCCGTAAAATAATTTCCAAGTGTTGATCCACGAAGGATATCATAGACCGTAAGTGGATCCACAATCATTAGCTTCTGTCTTCGATTGAAACTGCATCTAACCTATTATTTTCATATTTTGATTCCTACTTGGTTTAGTAATTGTGTTCTATGAATATTAGTTTTTATTTATGTTTTTGAGGTTTATACATTATTGTATATTAGGTTTGGATTTTTGGATTATTTGTAAAACTTAACAATTTATTTTCAGAAACCAGGTTATGCCAATTCACATTTGCAATAAGCATTGTAAATTCATGCTATTTGCTTTTAACTGATTATGAATTATGACATCTCAACACGAAGTGACTAATCAACACATAGGGGTAGTTAGAACCATGAACAATTAACAAATTATGAATAATAACTAAGTAACTGAATAGTGTTTATGCATGTATTGTTAATCTTCTTATTTACAAGTCTTTGTAGCGGTTCACATTTTTATAACTCGCCTCATTCCTACTTGAAATTACCAAGGGGAGAAAAAGATTTTGCAACAGAAATTTAGTTAGGGATTTGCTTCTATCTAATAGTTTGACTTTAATCAATTGAGAAAAGGGAGAATACCCTAGGTTAATTAACACAATGACTAATCAGGGCTGAAGGTAAGGGTTAGTAATGCACACATTCGTAGATTTACGTTAAAGTCCTTATGATGAATTTCAATCACTTAGGGGTACATAACTTATCGACCTTGCATGTCAAATACTAGGAAAGGATTACTACAATTATGATTACTGCATTAAAATCTTGTGGGGAACAAACACTCCCTAGTTTCCATCTTATATTGATATCTCGAATACATTGAAATCTTTCTTACGGTAGTACTATTTGATTCAAAATCAACAATATGTGAGTGTATTTCAAAAAATTTTACATATTACTTATTTCGGAAACTAGTTGATTAAAAAGAGAGAATTAGGAGTATTTACGAATCTAAAAAAACCATATTCCTAAAGCGATTGACCCCAACCTACAAGTTTGTGTTTTACGTGATAATGATCATTTATTACTTTTTTAAGAGAGGTGAATTTTTAGCGTATATAAATTTTGGCGATATGCCGGCCAGGGAATAGACTTATCAATTAAGTTTAACTAAACATTAATGAACTTTGAGTCACGTACTTTCATGATTTATTTTTTTTTTACGGGTGTCAAACACTAGATATGACAAGTGTGGACACGGAAATCAAGGCTCATCTTAACAACTATGATCGTCAATTGAGAAGAACTTTGAGGAATAAGTACATAACAATCTAATCGTAGAGGGGTCTAGAAGATTGTCACGTCCCAAGGCTAACCCCTAAATGTGGACACGGACCTAAGATCAGACCTAAACTAACCCTACTGGCATGACATGAGTATAATGAGAGTAATAATAACTGATGCGGATACTAATAATAAAGTATATCTAAAATGACTTGGGAATACCCATGTACAAAACCTAAACATATTAATCTGAGATTCAAAACAAAAGAAAAATATCCAAACTCGGTAATACTAATTTAAATAATGAGGTCAAATATGCTCCTAACTACTAGAATTTTTTTTACGTTTTTGTTGAGCGGGGACGTGGGAAGGTAGATGGGGGGGGGGGGGAGGGGGAGGGGAGGGGAGGAGTGGTGCAGGGGGGGGGGGAGGGCAGGTGGGGGGGAGGTGGTGGGGGGTGGACAGGTGGGAGGTGACGTGGGGAGGGAACCCAGGGGAATTAGGGGGGGAGAGGTTTCGCGCACGTGGGTGCGTCCACCCCATCGCGGACACCCGTTTTGTTTTAGTGTTCACGGGGTGGCAAGAAAAGTGTGAAAGGAAGGAAGCGAAGAGAAAGGGGTCACCTCACCCGAGAGTTTTTTTAATAGGTTATATATTTAAGTTTTAATTTTTTTAATTTTGTTTTTTTTTTTTTCTTTTTTTTTTTTTTATGTTTTAATTTATTTAAGACACTGCCCCAGCTAGTCTAGAAAAATTGATGAAACTACAAAACAAAAAAGGGTGAAATTTTTAGATCACAAAATGTATGTGACTCGAAGGAATGAGGATTCAACACTGAATTGTTGAAACTTGAGATTAGGGAATCCAATTAATGTGATCTAGATGATGAGAACCCACCCACACACACGGAAATACCAAGAAAATGTGCGCAAGCGCGAGTATGTGTGTAGTACATGAAAGGTACGGAGCATTGTCACGGATAAGTAAAGGGAATAAAAAATTAGAAAGAACAAGCAAACAGAGTATAATTCAAACTGATCATAGATATGAGTAATGAGCTAGCTGAATGGCAATAACAAATCATAAATTGGCTGATACTAAATACGGGGACTATACTAAAATGTTGTCAATTACAATGGGTCTGAGTGAAGAACTATGGAGAGTAAGCATTAAAGGATTAAAAATGTATGGGATAAATAAAACCACATTATATAAATGTGGATTCCAATGTATATGCCGCATACAAGGGACACCAAATACCCAAACTTAAAGGGGTTAGGGTGTTTGGTTGTGCAGTAAAATGATGCCCACATATGCGACTTAAAACCTACATTGCTGGTAGTTCTTGGACTATGTGGATGATTGACCCTACTCTAAATCAGTCTTATGCTACTCCAAATTTATCAAATGACTAGCGTATTATGAATGAATTTCTCTGATGTAACACTTTGAAAATCCAAGACGTGTTCTAGAGACTAAGTGTCATAAGGTTTAGACAATTTTTAAGGTCTATTTTAATAAATATAGGTCATTTAGGAAGTCTTGAAACCAAAACTTTAAAAAACGTCAATGACGTTAGGAAACTAGTTCAAGGAGGTGCTAGCGTACCTTAGCCTATTTGACTAGTTTTTAAAAGTCTGGAAATGATGAAAATTGGTGGAAGGGTGTCTAACATGTTTTAAGTTTATTTACAGTAGAGACATCCGGGCACGAATCCCCAAGGACCAACCAAGGGCCCTTGAGGAGGACCTTTGCAAAAGTTGGCAAAAGTTGTGAAGAGACAGTGATGCCACAGACGGCCCGTTGGTGAACCGACAGGGAGTCGATGCCACTCGTCGATGGAAACTTAGCCAAAATCTTTGAAGGTTTTTTTTTGCATAGTCTCTGAACTTAGCAACAGATGTGCAGCACGGAGGAGGGAGCAGGTCGTCGATGGACCCAACGATCCGGTCGATTTTTTTTTCGTGGGTCTCGTCGATGGGCCTATGTTTGGGCTGCATCGTTGGACTTATTTCTTATAATTAGTATACTTATTTAGGAAGTTATTAAATTAAGTTAAATAACCCCCTATATAAAGTCCTAACCTTATTAAACTAATCAAAATTCTCATAACTTACAAAATCCAAACTCTCTTCCTTCTCTCTTATTTCTCTCTCTAGTGAAGAACTCCGAAGACCAATCTAGGGGAGGGTTTAAGGGATGAAAAAATTAAACTTCACCATAAATCTTCATTAATTATCAAGTTATGGTATCTCTTTTACCTTTGATACATCTTTCCTCAAAGGGTTCCAACAAATTTATTTCCAAAGTTGGGTTTTCAAGGGGTCTTTTCAATCTAAAATTATTTCCAAAGTCGGAATGGATGACAAATGGTGGAAGGGTTTTTGTTGTGTTTAAGTTTATTACAGTAGAGGACATCCGGGCACGATCCACAAGGACCAAACCAGGGCCCTTGAGGAGGACGATGCAAAAAATTGGCAAAAGCTGTTGTGAAGAGACGTGCACGAAACGATGCCAACCGAAGGGCCGTTGCTGAACGATGGGGCGAGTCATTTGCCAACTCGTTGAATGGAAACTTAGCCAAAATGTTTGAAGGTTTTTTTTTGCTAGTCTCTGAAACTTAGCAAACAGATGTGCATTCAAGGAGGGTAGCTTAAGTGGCCTGTTGATTGACCAACGGATCCGTCGATCGTTTTGTATCGCGATGGGCTATGTTTTGCTTGCACTGTTTTTGACTGATTTCTTATAATTCGGATAATAGTTAGGAAGTCTATAGGGGTTAGGAAGGTCTAATTAAGTGAAATAACCCCCCTATAGAAAGTCCTTAACCTAATTAAACTAATCAAAATTTCATAACTCACAAAATCCAAAACTCTCTGCCTTCTCTCTTATTTCTCTATTCTAGTGAAGAACTCATTGAAAAGACCAATCTAGGGGAGGGTTTATTTAAGGGATGAAAAAATTCAAGTTTCACCCATAAAATCTTCATGCAATTGAAGGTATGGTATCTCTTTTACCTTGATAACCTCTTTCTCAAAGGGTCCATCCCCCCCAAATTTATTTCTAAAGTGGGGTTTTTCAAGTGGGTTTTTCCCAAAATCCGAAATTTATTAGGAATGATGTGTTTAAGATTTATTTTGGATATTATGAATATATTTAACACTTATTATAACTTCATTCTGAAATATCTTTATGGTTTTGTCTCTAGGTGTGAAGATGACCTTGTACCCTTAACTCAGGTAGATCTCGATATGAATTAGTTATATTGGTTCAATTGACTTGGTTATTGGTTGAATTACTACTATATGATTTTTCTATACAAATCATGAAAGAATTAGGGTGATTTATAGTCTTTATTCTAGTTCTTGAGAAGTGATCTAGGTTGTGAACTATATTGTGAGTTTGACCTATGTATCTTGTCTTAAGATATGAACTAGTATTAAATTGTGATATAGTGATTCTTCTAGCCTTAATCATCATGTTGGTCATTGAATTGTGATGATGTTATGACCTAATTGGGTTGAATTAAGGGTTGATGGTAAGACCTTGATGATGAATTATGAAGGATACTTGGTAAGTCTTGTGATCCCTATTATTTACTTCAAATTATGGTTAATTGTGATTAAGTCATGATGTTGTATTGGAGTCATTATATTGCAATCTAAGTAAAAGACTAAGTAATCTTCATATACGAAGGTTCTATGTATATTCAATATATATCTATTATGTGTATGTAAAGGTCTATGCAAACCTCAATGTAGAAGTAGTAAAAAGTTTTGAATTTCCGCGGAATTTGACCTATGAATGTATTGATGTAAGCTAAGAGGATAGACTTAATCACCAAAGAGGATGATGACGCCGGTTACGTCTAGGGGTAATTCCCGGAAGTGACAAACTTGGTATTAAAGTATGAGAATAAATATCCTTAAGTTGATATCTCTCTCAACAACTTCTATGTATATTCGTACTCATAATTGTGAAGCATGCCACACTTATGTATAGGAATCTATATGATGCTTAGGAAACTTTCACTTTCTTAAGTCTAATATCGTGCCTTTGGAGTTTTAGCTCTATATAATTTTAGGATCTAATCCTTTTATTGTGATTATAGGCAATGAATACTCGAAGGATTACGACATGAAGACTCGAGGAAGAGATTTCCAATGCGGGAGTTCCTCCCATAGTGATAAAGTTTCTCCTATTAAGGAAGATGTGAATGATGACCACACTCCGATCAATCCTCCTCCTTTGAAGGATGAGGCCATAAGGGCTTCTCTTTTTCAAATAGCCCAAGCCATTACTACCCAAGCACAAGCCATGGCGGCCCAAGCTAATCGGAAGGGTTTGTTACCACAAAGCAAACCAACAGATTGCTAACTGGCCTGTCATTTAGAGATTCATTAGGATGAAGCCCTCCTACTTTCTATGGGGTACAATGGTCGAAAAAGACCCCTATGAGTTCATTGAGAAATTTAAAGATCCTCTATGCTATGGGGTTTCTACTAGTGAGAAAGAAGTAGCCACTTACCAACTTAAAAGCTATGTCCTAAACTGGTATGGCCAATGAAGGGCCAACTAGTCAATTAACGGGTGGGAACGGGACTTGGGAAGTGTAAAGCAAGAATTTTTCTTTATGGTTTATAGGTTCTTTCCTAGGGAGAAGAGGGATGCCAAGGTGGTGGATTTTATGAACCTTCGCCAAAGAGGTATGGTTGTTCTTGAATACTCTTTGAAATTCACCAAAATTGTGAAAATATACTTCTTCTTTGTTTTTTGACCCTAGGGACGAAATGAACCATTTTGTGACGGGAGTGTCAGATGACTTGCAAGAGAATGTCATTAACTTATGTTACATGACAATATGACCATTTCTCGTCTCATGGTTCATGCTCAACAAGTGAAAGACACAAGGGATAAGAGGAAGAGTAGAGATGCTAAGAGGGAAAGATCTTTTGATGGTGGTTCTTCAAAGGAAAGGCTTGAGATTCGAGACAAACCTAGACTCAAGAAAAGGGTTTCTAATCAAGTTACTTCTAAGTTTCCAAAGTCTAGGAATGATAGGGTATCTAGAGATAAACCTAAAAAAGGAAGGGATACTAGTTCATCGAACAAGAAGCCTACTTGTGCAAAGTGTGGAAAGGGTCATCTTGGTGAATGTTTAGTTGGAACGAGAATTTGATTTGGTTGTGGAAAGAGTGGCCACAATGTTAGGTATTTCCCTAATGTGAAGGGTCAATACAAGGGTAGTGGTCAAGATCAAGAAAGTGGTTTAAATAAGGCTCCGAAGAAGAATCACATTTATGCCCTCCTCTCTAGGGATGAGCAAGATACTTCTCCCGATGTGGTGATCGGTACGTTGAAAGTCCTCTCTATTGATGTGTATGATTTACTTTATTTGGGCACTACATTATATTTTGTTACTCCCTTGATAGCCTAAGAAATTTGAAATATTACCCGACATTCTAAATGAACCTTTATGGTGTCTATCTGGTGGGTGAATCGGTTGTTGGAAAAAGGGTGTACATAAATTGTCCTATAATGTTTCCCAAAATTATTATGTTGAACTAGTAGAACTTGATATGGTTTTATTTTGATGTCATATTGGGAGGATGGTTGCATGCTGGCTTGGCCTCTATAGCTATTTAAAAACAAGGGTTGGTGAAAGTTAACTTTCAAGTGAGCCCGTGTTTTCGTTTTAGAGTGGAAGGGGGAAGGAAAAAGCTAATCCTAAATGTGGTGTATCATCTCTTGTGTAAAGATTGTAAAATATATCTAAAGGGGTTTAGACACCATACGTGATGAGACCAAGATTTAGACTCTCAAATTCCTCCTTGAGTCGGTCACCCGTTAGCTGAGAGAATTTTGGAGGTCTTTTCACTGATCTTCCCGGTATTCCCTCCGAATGGGAAATTGATTTGGGTATCATTCGACTTTTTACCCGATATAAAATTCCTATTTCAATTTCCATTACGGATGACTACGGCCGAATTTAAAAGATTTGAAGGCTCAACTCAAGGCTTCCTACTAGTATATGTAATGTTCTTTCTTGTAATGTCGTTGGTTGTCTGGTAGATTCAGCCTATTCACTTCTTCAAAAGATTTTTTTAGTATCATCAGGAATGAATGTTTCGGGGGGAAGGGAGAGGGATACTATAACACTTCAAACATCCAAGACGGGTTCTAAGATAACATAGTTTCATAAGGTTTAGATCATGTTTTAAGGTTCTCTATTTAATGAATAAAGTTCATTTAGGAAGTTAGAAACCAAAACATCCTTTCCATGAACGTCATGACAGTCCGGAAAACTAGTTCAAGGAGGTGATAGCGTGCCTTAGCCTATTTGGACTAGCTTTTTAGCAGTCACAAAATGATGCATGAAAATGGTGGAAGGGTGGTCCAGCTGTGTTAAGTTATTCATGGTAAAAACGTCGCCGGGGGGCACGACTCCCCAAGAGAAAGACCAACCAAAGGCCCTTGAGGAGGACCTTGCAAGAGTTGACATAAAGCTACCTATTAAAGGAGACATGTCACAAAACGGATGCCACAGATGGGCCGGTGGTGAATCGCCGGGGTGTCGCTATGCCCTCGGTTGATGGACACTTAGACAAATCTTGAAGGAAATGTCTCATAGGCTCCGAAATTGTAGAGACAGATGACCAGCACGATGAAGAAGTGGCTTGATTTGACCAAGATTCGTCGACGTGGTCTCCTCGATGGGGCCTGTGGTTTCGCTGATGTTTTTGACTTTATTTCTTTTTTTTAATTAGTTAAATTCGTTTAGGAAGTTACTTTAGGGTTAGTAAAGGTCTAATTAAGTGAATTAAATCCCCTAATAAAGTCCTAACCTAATTTAAACTAATAAAAACTAACTTCTCATAACTATAAAAACCAAACATTCATTCTCTCTTCTGTCTCTCTCTAGTGAAGACTCCATGAAAGATAAATCTAGGGGAGGGTGTTGTAAGGGTGGCAAATATTCAATTTTGACCATCAATCTTAAGCAGTCAGCAAGGTATGGCATCTCTTTCACATTTGAGGACCTCTTTCCTCAAGGAGGGTTCCATCAAAATTGATTTCAAAGTTGGGTTTTCAAGTGGGTGTGTTTTTCCAATTTGAAATTTAGTGATGAAATTGATTGTTTATGATTTATTTTTGGATATTATGATAGATTAACATGTTCTCTAACTTAATTATGATATATCTTGATGGTTGGTCTAGTTTCTAGAGCATGGACCGTGCCCTTACCCTAGGGTTATGATCTTGATCTGAATTATGATATATTGTTCAATTGAATGTGTTATTGGTTGAATTACTACTATATGATATTTCTATTAAAAATCGTGAATGAATTAGGGGTGATTTTATATTCCATTTCATGCTAGTTCTTGATAAGTGATCATAGTTAGAACTATGTGGAAGTGTACCAAGTATCTTGTCGGAAGCTAATGAACTAGTATTGACTTGATGTAGTGATTTTTCTAGCCTTGATTATTCATGTTGTCAGTGAATGTAATGCTTTTATACCCTACGGGTTGAATTAAGAGTTGATGGTAAGACCTTGATGATGAATTATGAAGTAGACTTTGTAAGTCTTGTGATCCCTATTTTTTACTTCAAATTATGGTTAATTATGATTAAGTCATGATGTTGTATTAGAGTATGCCTTGTATTAGGATATATAGGGTTGGTATGATGTTGAAATGAAATGTCTTGACTATGATTGTAAGTGGTTGACTAAGATGTATATTTTATAGGGATGGTGAAAGATTTACCTATGTTCCTTAACATGAAGTGATATGTAAATGTGCTAACCTCACCTATGTGAATTGTAATGAAAGGATTATACTCATGCAATTATTATTGAGCTATGATGATGATGATGATGATTATACAAGGGTAGAATTTAGGACCGATAATAATCTTGATGATAATAAAGGACATGAAGCCATTTTTCAAAAGGGACTTAGCTTAGCACCGAGTGAACTTGACATTAGGAGGTGTTGACTTACCATAGAGGAAGATTCACCCTATAGTTCAATAAGAGGTGTTGACTCCCCTATAAGGGATACTCATCCATTGGATTCGCATGAGAGGAGGCCCCAATCGCCAAGTGGTACGTAGAAAGCTACATTTATGTTTTGTTTTACTTTGGCTGGTAGACAACCTTCTGTAACACCCAGTAGCCAAAATAGACCAAAAATCAGTTTTTTTCAAAAAAAACTGCAGGTGCAACCAACGGTGAAATCGAAGGTCCATCCTACACAACCGTCGATGGGATCAGAAACTCCCAAAAAAATATTCAGCCGGGAAAAATTGGCTAAGTCTTGATCGACGGACGGACCGATGGTTCGTAGGTAAAGTGACGGTCCGTAGTCCGTGACCGTCGATTGAGAGCCCAATTAAATCACTCTCTAACAAGAGCTACGGATGACCAGCACGGTCCGTATGTGGACCTACGGTCCGTAGGTGGAGAATTTGCAAACAGCTAAGGAGAAACGCAATTGGGTAAACTTCAAATGATAATAACTCTTACCACAAAATTAATTAGGTGTCCCATGACCTACCCACAGATATATAATTAAATTATCTTTCCATAGCCACCAACCTTGCTTAAATAAACCTCCGAGTAAATGTTATGCCCATTTTAGTAAAGGTATGTCGAATAGGCCCTGACGACGGACCCAATGACGGGGCATCGGGTAGACAACAAACCGTCAGTCCTGGCCATCGTTTAGCCTGACAGCAACATTCCCAGGGGTCTTTTTGACCTTTCCTACTCCGTTTAAACCCTAAGTTACGTCGTTTTGACCCTAAATAATCAGAATTTAGTCAGATTAAGCCTAGAAACATAACTAAAACATATCTAAGTTAAATTATTAAATCAAAACTTAAAAAACTAGAAGCAATAAAGGAGAAAAAGCTCAAGAAAAAAACACCTAGTTCAAGCGAAGCAGGGTTCCAAACAGTTCCATCCAAGTACATCTAAGCGTTTTTTCAGGATTTCATCACCAAGTTATGTTGATTTCAATAGTGCGGTCCTGCACCCATTGGGTCCTTGTTCAGTTAAGATTTCTTGATCTTATTATCCTGATTAAACCTTAGGATTTCGCGATTTGACAGAACTTAATGATTTAGTTAATATAGATCCAAATCAAACTTTTCGGGAATGTACTAATCTTATCGCATGAATTTTTAAACTAAGCTTGGTATTTCGTTTAGTCTTGAATTACACATGCTAGGTCAGATATTTCCGGACACTTTTAGATAAAACATCCTCAGTTTAATGAATAAATTACCTAGATGATTGTCATTCTCAGATCTGGCAGTTCTATTTAGAGGGTAGCCAGTATTTACACAAATGCTTAAACATAATAGTTTACTTTAAAGAAATTCTTGGGCAGTAGCAAAGACGAGTTGGAATAGGAGGTTTAGCGTACCCAATGAGGTTTCCCAGAACACTGCCAAGTAGGTTGTTAAGTACCCCTCTGTGGGCCATAAGTTAGTATCACGCCAGCAGGCCGTTATACTTTGGAAGGGTATATGGGTCTTTCGTAGGGCGTATACAACGAATCTCCACATTTAGCTAATGTGGTGGTATCATCGTTATTAGTAACTCCACAGTTCAGTAGACTCTCTATATTGCAATTTTATCAATAATTCAGTATTTAGCATGTTATAAAAAATGGTCATGCATCAGTCTAGCTAAAAATTCAGTTTATAAAGTCAGCTTATTATACTTGATTTATGATTGTTCAAAAAGTGATGTTTTAGTTCAGCTTTCCTCTATTCTACTTGCTCAATATTTTTCAAGTCCTGACGCATACGTGCGCTATATATTCTCGTGATGTAGGTTCAGGTTCTCAGCATTCAGATCACCCATAGATCAATTTTCGATATCTAGTCCAGCGGATTCAGTGGTGAGTCCTGATTATCCAAGGACAACAGTCATTAGTGTCATTTCAGTATTTAGTCATTTAGTTTCAGTTTTTGCTAGATTTAGCTAGGCTTGTCCCAGTATTTCTAGTCTAGTTTTATTTCAGACATAGTTAGTTTCATCTTAGTACTAAGTTAATATTTCTTTGTATTAAACTCATCAGTTTTTCATATTTCTTAGTAACAGAATATGGGTATTCCCCATCTTTTCATTAAAAGTTATGATTTAGCTTATGCAACAATTTATTATCTTTAGTATGCTCATGATCATGCCAGCAGGGTTAGCTTGGGATCACTTGTGGTCCTAGGTTCCGTGTATGCATCTTAGGGGTAGCTCGGGGTGTGACAAAACTTTGTATCAGAGCACTAGTCCTAGGATATATGAAAAAGACGCACTAAGTAGACTCTTTTTTATGGGTGTGAAGTGCACCACATCTAATGAGAGGAAGGCTTTGAAGTGTTTTAGGAAAAACATCATTTTTCTTGTTACTCTTATCGTGTGTAAGGTATGATGAAATTCTATTCTAACTTCACGTTATGCGCTTAAGATCATGCCTTCTTGTAGAACTTAGGCATGTAATGCTAATGCACGCAATATTAACGCAGTTCCTCTAGTACCAGATAAGGAAGTTCAAATGCAAAGTTTCAGAACGCCAATTCAGCTTTTGGCTCAAAGTATGACCAACCAGAACAATTATCAGGTTCTAGTTCCTACTAAAAAAATGACAACGATTCGATAGTGGCAGCCAAGAGTTGTGTGCTGGATTTGTTAGGATGAAATCCCCTAAGTTTTTTAGCCCCCGGTCGCAGTTGGTAAGGACCATAGAAGTTCATTGATAAGGTTCAAAGAAAATATTGGTATGACCGCTCAGTAACTGATGTGATAGGTGAGATCTGCCCGCATCCTACAAACTCTACAGGATGTGAATCCACATATGCTCATCAGTTGAAAAGACAAAAGACATGACTTTTGTCCTTGTGTACTCAGTATAGCCCCAATCAGGTGTAGTCGTTAGTCCAAAAACTCTCTTAGAACCTTTCTCAATCTCTACTCCAGTCGGTGACCCAGTTATAGCTAGACAGGTATACAGAAATTGCTCTGTCACAGTCTCTCATAAAGTCACCTCAACAGATCTAGTAGAGTTAGAAATGGTAGACTTTGATGTCATTCTTGGCATGGATTGGTTACACTCATGTTATGCCTCAGTCTATTGTAGAACTAGGATTGTACGTTTTCAGTTTCTAAACAAACCAATCTTAGAATGGAAGAGTAGTATCTTAGCACCTATAGGTCGATTTATTTCATACCGTAAGGCTAGAAAGATGATCTCAAAGGGTTATCTCTATCATCTAGTTTGGGTTAATAATTCAAGCCTTGAAACCCCAACTCTTGAGTCAACTCCAGTAGCTGTGAATTTCTAGAAAGGTTCCAGGAAAATACTACCGAGAGTCCCTCCGAAGTGGAAATAGGACTTTGGAATTGATCTACTCCAGATATCAGCCATTTCTATCCTCCTTACAAAATGGCTCTATCAGAGCTTAAGCAAATTGAAATGAAAGAGCATTGAAAGGACCTTCTGGGATAAAGGCTTAATCAGACTAGTATTTCACCATGGAGTTGTACCAGTATTGTTCGTAAGAAGAAAAAGGAAGAAAATGGTTCTGCCAACAAATGTGCAGTGATTTATAGAGACAGTTGAAAAATTGTCCCCATCAAGACTAATTATCCATACAAAGGACCTTGAGGGACTTGTTGACCCACTTTAGGTGATAGCCATTTCTCAATAATAGAATTAGATCGGAAGTATTCATCAGCTTAGAGTCATAATTAGTACATGCCACAAACAGCCTCAGAAATCGGTATTCTATGTCCTTAATGATTTGTAAGTAATGTCATTTGGAGTAGTAGTAACTAATGCTCCTGTATCTTTTCATGGATTTGTGAACGGAGTGTTCAAACAGTACTTAGACTTGTTCGTTATCGTCTTTTTTTATGAGATCCTCATTTCCTCTAGGAGGCGAAGGAACATGCAAGTCATTGAGAGATCCTTGTTGCCGACTCTCGAGGATCCCAGTTACTCGCTAAGTTTAGTAAATGTGAGTTCTGGTTGCAGATTCGTTTTTTCGTGGTCACATTGTATCTAGCAAAGAGATCCGAGTTGGATTCGTAGAAGATAGAAGCAATGAAAACAGTGGCCCATAACCTACCCTCCCTGCTCAAGATATCAGAAGTTCACCACCCGATCTAGCCCGGTTTACTACAGAGGTTGGTGAGGCTTTCACCATATCCTACAAATTGAATAGGTGCCCAGAAGCTGGTCAAGTTCCAATGTTTCAGGATGATGTGAGCCAAGCTTCGCAGAATGAAAAAATACATTTGACCAGACACCAGCTCAGTCTTGCACCTTACCGAGGGTTCAGCATAGACGGGTCTTGATAGGACTCTGCGATGATATGCTTCTATTATGCTTGATAGTTGACTGTGCTTGTTTTTTAGTCTGGTCTGTTGTATGTTTGTGTGCATTTTAATGAGAGGCTTGTGTTGATTGTGTATTGGTGTTTGGTTATCTTAAACTGTTGTTAGTTCTGCTAATTTGTAGGGGGTTGATTGATGATAGCTTAAGTTTGTTCGCCTATTGGGTAAATAAGAAACAAATATCACCCAATTTCTGGTGTTTTGGTATGACTCGAGCTTGCAGCCGTGGTGTTTGCCACTCAAGATATGGGAGACACTACTGTAGTGGTGCATGTGTGTTTACGATCTTTGTTATGTTTGTCGCTGTTCATGAGCTCGGTCGATCATAAGAGAAGTCTATTCGTATGTATGCCTTTCCTATGAGCATGGGGAACGGTTTATTTATATGGTTTGTTTTGCCTAGAGAGGGATTGGCTAGTTGATGTGATGGTCTTATTAGGATTTTGATCTTGGTGTGCATATCATCCTAGGGAAGTGAGTGCATTTTGTTGTAGTTTAGCGTATGTTTGCTCTTAGTAGATTACCTATGGGGTCGGGTCGCCCAGTTGAGGAAAGAAAGGAAAGAAAGGCGCTAGTGAAGGTGTTCAAGGCTTGCTCGCTTGGTAGTTCGCCTGATGAGCATATTAGGAAGCGGTTATAACAGTATGAACGGGGCAGAATCGTCTTTGGTATAGTGGAGGTTAAGGAAAAAGCAAGACAGTGATTCCGATCTTCTGCTGAACTAAAAGGTGCAGTCCACAATCAGAGAGTGGAGGTTTTCTCCCCAAGGGGGAGATGGTGTACTTCGCTACCAGGGGAGTGTGCGCCTGATGTGGGGGAGTTCGAGAAAGCATATTATGGCCAGAGCCCATAAACTCTAGGTATTTACTCATCCAGGTGCCCAATAAGATGTACGCGGTCTGCGAGAAGTGTATTGGTTGAATGGCATTGAAGAGGAATATAAAAAATTTGTGAGTAATGCCCCAATTTTTTGGCAGCAAGTAAAGGTAGGAATTAGAGGATGACTACAAGAGGATCGATATTCCTTATTGGAAGTGGGATATGGATCAGTATGGATTTCACCACAGGGTTACCTCGTACCGCGACAGCATGAACTCCATTTGGGTGATAGTTGACTAGGATGACATAAGTCTTCTCACGTTTAGCAGTCAAGACTACAAATCAGTGGAGAGACTCTGGTAAGCTTTACATCAATGAATTGTGAGGTCTTTCCTTGGATGTTTCCTTTGTTTTATCATCTCAGATAGAGGGTCCTCAGAGTTTCCCTCTCATTTTTGGAAGTCATTTCTAAGGTCGTGGTACTCTCAAGTGAACCAGTGCATTTCATCAACAGAAGGATGGGCAGGCAAAGCGTACCATTTCATACCTTAGAGGATATCAGGTTTCTGAGTTTGACGACGCTTGTGTGATCGATTTAAAGGTTAATTGGGACGATTCTCACATTGCTCGATTGAGTTGGCCACAAAATAGCTACCACTCCAGCCATTCAGATTGGTTGTGTTGTGTGTGAGTGGATTCTTTCTTTTCCATGAGGTTATATGGGCGTAGAGTCTTTTGTTGTTAGAAGCCATTCGTGGTTGTGGAGGGGGGGGGTTGGGGGGTTATTGTGACTCTGTTGGTTGTGGAAGTCCCACCCCCAGCGCGGTTTTGATGATCCTCACCACGCTTGTGATAGGGCCTGAGTGGGTTAGTCAGTCCTTAGCATCGAAAAGTGCAAACTCATTAGAGATAGACTTAAGATATCCCAAAAATTCGTCAGAAATCTTTATGCAGATGTAAGAATAAGGGGAACTAGAGTCCAAGTGATGATTGGTGGTTTTTTGAAAGCTTCACCTATGAAATGGGTGATGAGATTGAAAGAGAAGGGTCGTAGTCCATGATCGCGATCGAGACCCACATTCACCCATTTCGCTACACAAAAGTAGGTGTAGTGGTTTGTTTTCAGCACGTTCCGTAGGAGGAACCTATGGTCCTGATTTTTCGTGTTGTAAGGGAAAATTGCCAGAAAAGTTGTAGGATCTGGCTTTGTGGAAATGCATCATTGGGTAACCTTCAATGAAATCAACTCTCCTAGCACAAAATGACATTGTGTCCCATGACTACCCCCAGATAGATAGTGAATAGGTCTTCCATAGCCACGACCTGCTAAAATCAGACCTCCGTGTAAATATTTACACCCATTTTTAAGGCCTGTGAACAGGCCCATGATGACGGTAGTCTGTCCCCCACCGACGGTGGGCGGTGTCGGGCCAACGACGGACCGTCCAATCTAGACGTCATTTGGACCGACAAAAAAAATTTTACATGGGTCTTTTTGACCTTTCCCACTCCGTTTAACCCCTAAGTTACGTCCGTTTGTGGGACACTAAATCATAGGTGGGTATCCTCTTTTAGTCAGTTTAATCCTAGAAACATAACTAAAACCTATTGGGTTTCATTAAGTCACAATAATTAATCAACATATAGAAAATAGAAGCTTTAGTGATGAGGATGAAAAAGCTCAAGAACGCTGATCATGAACAAAGCAAGTTTCCAGTAGTTTCAGCCAGAAATCTAAGTGTTTCTCCATGAATTTTATCCCAGGTATGTGAGATTTCACTAGTGGGTTCGTTTACCCATTGGAAGTCCCTAGTTTTCAGTCAGATTCTTGATTCTATTACAGTATTAAACCTAGCTTGTCGCTTGTGTCCTAGAATTGATTAGAATCTATTTCACGATTTAGTTAAATATATGTTCCAAATCAGATTATCATGTACTGTTACTCAGATTTATCGCCTAAGTTCAGAACCATCGCGTTGCATTTCTTTTGTTCTTAAAATTACACATGCTAGGTCAGAATTCAGGCATCTTCATATATACATGCCTCAATATAAATGCTAATTCCAGATTAATTGTTGCATTCTCAATTTGCATATTCAGTTTTGAGCTATCATATTTACAGAAAAACTCAACTAATTAGTTTATTTAACAAAATTCATGGGGAGTCTAACTTAATTACCGAGTGGACTAGGGTTCAGCGTACCCTAATGAGTCTAGAACTACAGCCCAAGTAGGTTGTAAGTCCCCTATGTGGGTAATCCGTTAAGTGATCACGCCAGGCATGACTTCTATACTGTGCAGGTATATTGGTCCTCTTGATGGGGTATAAACACGCACGACCCACCCTCCCCTCATGCGTTCTGCAGCAGAAATCCACCATTCAGCCTTGTGTTTACAATCGGTTTATTAGTAGCGCCCCACAGTTCAGTCAGACTCTCTGCATTGACCGTTACAGTATATCGGTACTCATTTTTAGATGTATTAATTGTCATGGCATCTAGTTAGCTCAGAATTCAGTTTATCCAGTTGGATTATTATACTTCTTTTATGCTTGTTTCATTTATGTTTATTTCAGCTTACGCTATCCTACATGCCCAGTACCTTTCAAAGTATGGACGCATACGTGACGCTAATCTTATCGTGTGGTTGTAGGTCCTGGTTTACAACATCTAGATCACACGCATAGTGATCTCCAGTTCAGCAGATCAGTGCGTAGTCCTCATTCTTCCGAGGACAACAGTCATTAGTGTCATTTCAGTGCTTTAGTCATTAGTTTTAGTTTTCTAGATTTATTTTCTGGGGCTTGTCCTAGTATTTCTAGTCAGTTTAGGGATTTTTTAGACATAGTTAGTTCTGCTAGTAGGGAGTTAATATTTCTTTGATTAAACTCACCAGTTTTTCATATATCTCAATCACAGAAATGGGTATCCCACTCTTTTAAATTTAAGTTATGATGAATTCCGAACGTTTATTTATCTGTAGTATTCGCATGATCATGCGCAAGGGTTAGCCTTGGGATCACTTGTGGTCCTGGTTCGTGTTCGCATTCGGGGGTTAGCCGGGGCGGACCCACCTTCATTCGGTTGGTAAGGTTTGGTAATACGGAATTCCACACTAGATTCTTATGTCTATGTCGGTTAAGTTAAGGGAAGTATTACCTATACTAAAATGAAGTAAGATAAAAGTACAAACTGAACTAAGTGACTTGACGAGGTTGAATAGCTTAGGTAGGGGTATGGACTTACCTATGGCCTTGCACTGTTTGACTGGGAGGGGGGGAACTTTAGGAGGTTGTTACTATGTATTATATGCTATAATGGTACATTCTATGTAATTATGAGCTTGTAGCACATGTTGGATACTATAGTTGTTGGTGCACTTATGAATATGTGTTGTCAAAGTGTTTAAAGTATGATGATATGTACTCTTAAATGTCTGATATGTAAAGTAGGATGTTGGTCCTGATTCTTGTTGGGTTACTGATTGAGTAAGGTTATGGGCTTTTCATCGTTCATTTGCACTTGTTGACTTCGTATAAGGGTTGTGGGTAATTGTCTTCTGCTTGGTTATGTTATAAATGAACTCTTATTCATGCTTGTTGAGGTTATGACTTGATGATAGAGTTGCTTTGAATATATGTCTAATTTTACATGATATGCATGTTGACTTGACTATTTTTGATGTTGTTGGTCTTATGATGTACATGTCTATGACTTCATGAACATGCCTTATTTCAAAATATGTGTGCATATGGTCTCATACTTAGAACAAGTATGAATATTAGTTTATTTCCGTTTTTTAGGGTTGTACATTATATTATACTGTGGTTTTGGCTTTTTGGAATTATTTTTCTAGCACTTAGCAATTTATTTTCTGGAACCTAGTTTATGCAAATTTCACTTTGAATTTCAATTCAAGATTTTGGTTTTCATGTTTTCTCATTGAAAGTTCATGAATTCTTTTAACCTAATTATGAATTATGAACTCTCAATCACGAGTGACTAAATCCATAGATAGGGTTGTTGGAATAATGAACAATTAACAAAGTATGAATAACAACTAAGTAGCTACATAGTGTTTATGCATGTATTGTTAATCTTTTTACTTATAAGTTTTTCTAGCGGTGCACATTGTTATAAATCGCCTCATTCCTACTTGAAATTACCAAGGGGGTAATGAATGAGAAAAATATTAACAACAAATATTTAGTTAGGGATTTGCTTTTATTTAATCGTTTGACTTTACACAATTAAGAAAAGGGCGAATACCTTAGATTAATTAGCAAAATGACCAATCAGGGGTGAAGGTAAGGGTTAGTAACGCACGCATTCGTATATTTACCAAGTTGCGAGTGGAAGTCCTTATAGCCAATCACTTAGGGATACATAATTTATCGACCTTGTATGTCAAACACTAGGAAAAGATTACTACTAATTATTGAATTACTACATTAACAAGTGGGGGGACAAAACACATATACTCCGACTATTCCATATTATATGATAGACTCATTATGTAATCTGTAGTACTTGTTACTTATTGATTCAAATCAACAATCTGTAACTTTATTTACAAAAAATCCTATTTACTTATTTCAAAAATAGTTTGATTAAAAAGATATAATTGCGCGTTATATTTGAGTTTACACCATGTTCCTTGTGCAATTGACCCCACCCTACAAGTCGGGTTTTTCTCTTGATAATGATCATTTATGCTTTATTAACAGAGGTGTAATTTTATCGTATCAATTGAGAAGAACTTTGAGGAAAATAAATAATAAAGGGGTACACTAAAATTTAATCGAAAAGAGGTCTAGTAATGTAATTTGTACGTCGCGACAAGGCACCCCTGAAGTGACACGGACCTAAGATCAGACCCCAAGCTAACCCTACTGGCATGACATGAGCATAATGAGAGTAATAATAACTGATGTGGATACTAATAATAAAGTATATCTAAAATGATTGGGGAATGCCCATGTACAAAACTAAAAATATTAAATCTAAAAATTCAATACAAAGAAATATCAAACTCGGAATACTAAATTTGAATCTAATGATGTCTTAAAATAGACTCTAACTAACTAGAAATTTTGGGACATGTCCCAGCTAGGTCTAGTTAAATTAAAACTAAAAGGGTAAAAAATTTTAAGGTAACAAGAGTACTGTCCTCGAAGGATGAGGACTCAACACTAATGTTGTTTCACTTGAGTTGGGGAATCAATCTAAATATTATCTAGATGCTGAGAACCTGAACCGACATCACAAGAAAATGTAGTGCAGAGTATGCGTTAGTACTTGAACGGCACTGAGCATGTAGGATAGAGTAAAGTTGAAACAAACATATAACTGAACAAGCAAACAAGAGTATAATCTAAACATGATATAGATACCGAGTAATGAGCTAGCTTAATGCAATGACCAAATGATAACATGCTCAGAATAAATATGACTATACTAGAATGTGGTCAATACAATGGACTCTGAGTGAACTGTGGGAGCTACTAACAAGTTATAATAAAACCACATGAGATAAATGTGGATTCCAATGCATATGTCTTATAGAGAGGACCCAATATACCTGACAAAAGATGTAGATGCATTATGGTGTGTTCACTAAAATGATGCCCTCATATAGGAATTACAAGCTAAGTTGTTGGTAGTTCTGGGACTATATGGATGACTGACTCTAGTCTAAATCGGTAATATGCTTCTTCCAATTTATTAAATGACTAGTGTATGATAACTGAATTATTGTGATATACAAGATAGCTCAAAGAAGACATGCAATCTGGCAATACATATTAATATACTGATAATCATACATTCAAGACTGAGGCTTGTATATTTGAAATATCTGACCTAGCATGTGTAATTGAAGAACCAAAGAAGTACATGGCTAGGGTTCTGGATTTCATGCAACAAATAAAGTAATCACATAATAATATGCTGAAGTTCAAGAAATCCTAGTTCTTGTTGATAAAAGGAAATCAAGAATTTGACTTAAAAATATGGACCTACTGGGCAAAAGGAACCCACTAGTAAATTCCAAAATACCTGGTAAGGAATTCCACGGAGAAAAAATCGATTTTAGGACTTGAACAGATGGAATTTGTTGCGATGTTGAACTGGGTTTTGTTTCCTCCTTTTTCTCTCTAAGTTCTAATTTTGTAAGTTTTCATGAAAGATTTGACTTAGATAAGTTCTACTAATGTTGCTACGCTAAAACTAACCAAAACCATGTAGATTAGGGTTTAAACAACATAATTTAGGGGTCCAACAAAATAGGAAAAGAGAAAAGTACCCCTGACTTAAACTGTTGATGGGGCTTACTACGACCACTTTCACGGACTGTGAAAAGGATGATAGATGGTGAAGTGGGTGGTTGTATTTGGTCCAGAGTTTACTGGATTCTAGGGGTCCGGTCCATGGGTCCTACCTGTTAATGTGTTAAGGACCATGGATAGTGAAGGTTCTTGTGGTCCTCACTTAGGTCCTGGGGTCTGGTGGCCCTTGTTCATGGACCTTCCCACGGGACAAATGAAGTCCCTCGTGGTCCTCTCTTAGAAGTTGGGGAGTCCTGGGAATGACAAGAAGGTGCGTGTGTATGTAGGAGGGTTGTTGCCTAACTTATCACAGACCATCCCACGGTCGTGTAAAGGACCACGGGCCGTGAAGGTCCTCATGGTCTTTACTTGGGCGTGGGGGTTTAAGGGGCTTGATAGGGATCCTACTGCGTCAACTCCATGGATGCACACGTGATCCGTTGGCAAGACCACGGCGCGTGAAGGGTCCCGTGGTCGTAGGTCTGGGCCTGGGGTATGATAACTACATACCACAGGCAGGTCAACGTACCTGTGGTTTTGCTGGAAACAATGGAGACCACAACTGCATCATCATGTAGAAAAAGTGGAAATTATTTTTATTTAAAATATTTCTTTCTCCATATTCACCTTTCCCCACACACCGGCCCCAATCTACACCCTTTATTCCCAACGATCGATTATAGAAACAAAGAAAGAGAAAAGCAAATACAAAAATCAAAATAAACACTCAAGAACCATCTTTAATACAACACTATCAATTTGATAGGAATAAGAAAGAAAGTCATAAAGAGAAATAAAAAATAATAAATTCAATATAAATATCTTAAAAAATCCCGAGGTGATGGTAGGGAAAGAGAAGAAAAGGGGATATTTGGGGTGGGCTGCATAATTTCATTTTTTTTTTTAAATAATCAGAATGCTTTTGCTTTTAAATTTTGACTTGTTTATATTCAAAATTGTTTTTAAAAATGCCACGTGTCTTCATTTGATTTGTTATTTGACATAACATATGCAAGTGTATTACACACATTTAGTCTTTTTACTAAGTATCACAAAAATGTTCAATTGGTATTTATTTTCTAAGACTAGAGTATCTAATAGAAAAAATGGTCTACTAAAGTTTCTAAGTGAAATACACAAACAACTTTAAGGGGTCATCGGTGACTTAAGCTAAAATTATATCACCAAATATAATTTTATAGATTATAACGTATTGCACATATTATCCTTTAAATAATAAATACAATTCGCAAGGTCGCTATAGTTTAGATGTGAAAAAATTTAAACGCGGTTAATAAATGCATAAAATGTAAACTCATGAATAATTCTTGGCTAGATTAATAATGAACCCAATAATGATATCTAGATAAACACACTGTAGTTTAAAATATTTATTAGTTAAATATTTGATAATAGTATATATAATATTATTCATGTGCAGGGTTAATCAAGAAATCTCTTAACATATCACAACAATATATAAAGGCATCATAATTTTCAAAACAACAAGAGGAGAAGAAAAAATCCAAAATATTTCGCATGAATAACGTCAGAAAGGTAGAGGAATATATATATTATGTATTATTTTATGTTAGTTTTACAAGAGATCTTCATTTGTTATAAAATGAAGATCTCTTATTGAACAATGATAATATACTACTCTATATAATTTAATGTAAAAATTAAGTCAAATGAAGTTCCTTAAAAAGATAAATATTTGAGAATACAGAACAACAACTTACTACAAATACTAGATAGTAGAATTGAAGAACAATAGAGAATAATGAAACTAAAAAAGATCCATTTTTCTATGATTTAAATGGTTAATCACAGGAAACTATAAAACATATTCTTGCTTCCAACTGAAAACCTCTAAAAAACAGAAGCATGACTATAAGACCACATATGTCGACATAGAAATTTGGTGGAGAGGGGAGAAATATTAATTTCTCTTGTCATTTTCCTCCTATTAGGTGGAAGTACTACCAATTTGGAGTTCCTCAATACCCACGAAAATATCTTCATTCATGTGTACCTTTTCTTTACCATCACCTTTGTTCTGCACGACCGCAAAAAGCATTTTGCTTTTGCTCCCGATTTCAAGTGGAGGCTTAGTTCCGATAATTGAAGAAGCAACATCTATTGAATGCTTAATGCGCTTGGAAGATGATGATGATGCATTAAAGATTGATTCTTTGGGAAAAATATTTATGCTTTTTGGAATCTTGAATTTGGAATTATTTTTGAAGCTAGCAAGATATCTACGGCTGATGGGTGGATCATGATTGTGTTCACCGGAACAAGATACCAAGAAAATGTTCTCATCCTTTGAGCTTTTCTGAATTTGTTTCTTTGCTTCGCATTGTTTTGATGTGCTACACTTATAGTAATTCCTGTTATGCCATATGCACAAAGTAACAATTAGATTTATTCAAATATTATAAGTGTATACACCATTAATAATTTTTACTACTTTTTGTTATGAAAATTGAGAATGGAAGGGAACATAAATTTCTATAACATGAAAAAAATGGTGAGAGAGCAAACCTTGGAAATGGGGAACCTTTTATATACTTTTGACCATACTTGCACCATGCCCATTTGTCATTTGTGAGTTCCTCTTGCGATAATTTCATAAGGTAAGCCGGATCGACTGATTTTCCGAATCAGAAGCATTAAGTCAAAATTTAATAGACAAGCCATAAAATGTAATGAGTGAGTGGTTACCTTGTGTAGATGGGTCAAAGGAGCTCTTTCATTAAAGAAGAAGCAAAATTAGGATGAATTTTATCCCCTATATCGAGTTGTTGTTGTAGATCTATCCATTCTGGTTGTGTTGTAGTTGGTGGTACACATCCCACCGTTGTTCGTGATTGAGGAACAACGATTTGTTGGAAAAATTGAACTGGTTGAATTGAATGTGAGTAGAATTCTTGTTGGCTAACCTGATCATATGATCTCTCCTGACGAGCTATTGGAAAATCTAAAGAAACACTTTCAGATGAACCATTAAAACTATTCATGCCAGGAGCTAAAACTCTGTCAAAATAATTCCAAACATGAGATGATTTCAAACCTAATTTAGGAGATACAACATTGTTAGGTTTATTCATATTACAACTTCTTGCTATTGCACCTATATCCCGATGATCATCCTCCATTTTAGATCAATATATAATAATATCTAGTTAATTGCATAAAAATGAAAATGAATTTATAGGATAAACTAATGATGTTTTCTATAAAAGCAGAGATGGAATAGAGGATTCAAAGAGGGGAATGACTTATGGAGGAAGTAGATTAGAAAAAAGAACGTCTTAGTGAGCAAGAAATTATACAGGGAGACAGGAAGTTGAAGCACATCACAACTTCCCTTAAATAAGAAAGTATCTACCTACAAAGCATGCCACATTATTATTTTTAGTTATTGCAAAGTAAATTAGTTTTTCCATTTTAATGTGAATGAGATTATGAGACAAAAAGTATTCAAGATAATTTATGCGACAGAAGAGGAAATCAGAATAATTGATGTACCTTTTTTTTATATCATAAAGTTAATTAGGATATACACGAAACAATCAAAGCTCTATGTATGGAATCGAAATTTTATCGTAATGACGCTTCCCATAACCCTTTTGGTAGGGAGCCAAAAACTAAACTTACAAAACATCTAAGCACTAAACGATAGGAAGAAAGAAAACCAAACAAATATACAAAATAGGGCCATACAATAAAAAAATAAACATGATACACAATATATAAAAGATGCCTGAAAATGACAAAGAATGACAAAGTAGCATAAGAACTAAATCTCTAAACCTGGTGTCACTAGAACATGAAGAATCAAGTATAGAAGCTCTATACGAAAATGGACTAACTAATCAAAATGCAAAATACAAGTCAGTAAAAAATAGAAAAAGCAGCAATTCTCCAGACGCTAGGAACTCACCATGATCCGAGTCAGTGACGATCCCGAGGAATTCAACACTAAGTGAGAGTGGCTCGTACTGGTAATTCTGTCAGAAAAAGATTCAGAAATATAGTATGAGTACTACATCACAGTTTTCTCAATAGGTATCATGAGTAGACAGAGCTCAAAAAGATCAAATATATTAAGAGAAGTGATATACCTTTAGTTTACAGTATTTTTGATGTGTTTCACATAGAGTTGGTGTGTCTCTTGGGTTATTTTGTTGTTGGAAATAATGATTCTATAAAATTCTTGTAGTAAATAAGTTCAGATGCGGTGGATGAGATAAGAGTTGAAAATTGCAGAATTGGCCAATGACGGAGCCAACCACAGACAATTGGTTCATTGATGGGCTGTAGGGGATGCAACGTAGATGATGGTTCAAATAATTTTAACAAAGTGTGGGACCACGGAGGGTATCGACGACCCATAGATCGAATCACAGACCGTTATGTACATCCGTCATTTGTGATTAGAAATTTGAAGTTCTATTACTGAAAAAACGCAAAAATTGAAATAGATTACAATACAAGCTCCGGTCTGACTCTACCAGAGGGTTCAGCTTGGTTAATGATCTGTTGCATTGCATCCAGGTTGGCTTGGTGGTGTGATTGCAAAGAGATTAAGGTTATACTTATGCTCTAGACGCTTAACGGTTGAATGAGAAGAAATATCCAAAACTCATGACCTTGAGCTTGCAGCAGGGTGGTTTGCACTCAGATATGGAGAAAATTCTTGATATGGTTTTGGTCATGTTAGATTAGATGCGGTCACCAATAATAAAAAGCATTCAGTCTGTTGTTTACCAAGGAAAGAGTTGAATCTTTCGGCTAGAGGGAGATGATGGCTTGAGTTCTTAAGGATATGATATGAGTAGGGGCATTATCATCGGGAAAGGCGAATGCTAGTTAGCGATTCCTCTTAGTAGATTACCAGGTAGTGTAGCCATGTTGAGGAGAAAGAAAAGGAGCTAGAAAGAGGAGCTAGTGGAAGATTTGTGAACAGGCTTGCTCGCTTGGGATAACCCACCCCGTTCGCATTATGAGCATATTAGGCAGCAGTTGATTGTAACAGTTTTGAAGGGGAACAATCGTCCTCGTGGTAGTGGGGAGGTTAAGGAAAGCAAGACAGTGATTCGATCTTGCTTGAACTAAAAAGTGCATTCCACAATCAGAGAGTGGACGGTTTTCTCCCAAAGGGGGAGATGGTTGTAATTCGCTACCAGGGTTAGATTGCGGTGTTCCTGATGTAGGGAGTTGAGACAGCATATTCTGCAGAAGCCCATAACTCTAGATATTCTATTCATCAACGCGTGTCACTAAGATGTAACGCGGTTGAGAGAAGTTTATGGTGGAATGGCACCCAGGAAGAGGAATATAACAGATTTTTGGTAAGGGCCACAATTGCCAACAAGCAAGGTAAAAATATCAGAAAATAGGAGGAGACTCAAGAGACGATATTCCTACTTGGAAGTGGGATGGTGTGATCAATAGGATGTCACAAAGGGTTAACTCGTACTCGCAACAGACATGACTCATTTGGGTGATTAGGGTGATAGGATACTAAGTCTGCTGCTTTTAGCAGTCCAAGAATAAAGTATCGCAGAGGAATTATGACCAAGATTTACATCAATGAAATTGTGAGGTTTCATGGGGTTCCTTTGTTTATCATCTCAAATAGAAGTCCTCAGTTTACCTCTCACTTCTGGAAGTCATTTCAGAAAGGTCTTGGCACTCAAGTTAACCTTAGTACAGCATTTCATCCACAGACAGATGGGCAGGAAGAGCGTACCATTCATACCTTAGAGGATATGTTGAGAGCTTGTGTGATCGATTTCAAAGGTAGTTGGGATGATCACATTCCTCTTATTGAGTTTGCCTACAATAATAGCTACCACTCCAGCATTCAGATGGCCCCTTATGATGTTTTATATGAGCGTAGGTGTAGATCTCCTATTGGTTGGTTTGAAGTAGGTGAAACAGCTTTGATAGGGCCAAATTCAGTCCTTTATGCTGTCGAAAAGTGCAACTCATTAGAGATAGACTTAAGACAGCCCAAAGTCGTCAGAAATCTTGTGGAGATGTAAGGAGAAGGGAACTAGAGTTCCAAGTTGATGATTGGGTTTTTCTGAAAGTTTTACCTATGAAAGGGGTGATGAGATTTGGAAAGAAAGGGAAACTCAATCCTAGATATGTTGGCCCTTACAAGATAATGAAAAGGGTTGGCAAGGTTACATATGAGTTAGAGTTTCCGGTAGAATTAGCAGCATTGCATCCAGTCTTCCACATCTCACTCTTGAAGAAGTGTGTGGGTGATCCAGCCTCTATAATGCCATTGGAAAGTGTGGCGGTGAAATATAGTATTTCTTATGAGGATATACCAGTTGAGATCTTGATCGTCATGTCAAAAGGTTGAGAAATAAAGAATTCGTTTCAGTCAAGAATTTGTGGAGGAGTCAGTTTGTAGAGGGAGCTACTTGGGAAGCATAAGAAGCTATGAAAGAAAAGTATCCCCACATCTTTCCTTCTGATTCAACTCCAACTTGAGGTAATAGTTCCTCTTCAGTTTTCCAGTCATTCAAGCATAAATTCAGTATTAGAACCATGTTCCCTCAGTTTGTACTTGCATTTTCAGCGTATTTGCATGTACTCGACACTCAATTCAGTTAGAAATTCAGTTCTCTTATTTTTAGTAGTGGGGTTTGCAGCTCTATCCCACTATTTCAGCTAGTTTAGTCTTCATTCGAGGTCGAATGTTCCCAAGGGGGAGATAATGTAACATCCCATAGCCAAAATAGACCAAAAATAAGTTTTTTCAGAAAAATCTTCAGGTGAAACCAACTGTAGCATCGACGGTTCGTAGGACAGACGATGGTCCTTCCTGCACAACTGTCGATGGGATCAGAAACTCCCAAAAAAAATTCAGCCGGGAAAAATTGGCTAAGTCTTGATCGACGGACAGACCGACGGTCCGTAATCCATGACCGTCGATCGAGAACCCCATTCACCCACACTCTGACAAGAGCTACGGATGACCAGCACGGTCCGTAGGTGGAAAATTTGCAGATAGTTGAGGGGAAATGCAATTGGATAAACTTCAAACGAAATTACCTCTTAGCATAAAATAAATTAGGTGTCCCATGACCTACCCACATATACATAATTGAATTATCTTTCCATAGCCGCTGACCTTGCTAAAATTAGACCTCCGAGTAAAAATTTATACCCATTTTAGTAAAGGCCACAAACAGGCCCTGATGACGGACCCAAGGATGAGGCGTCGGGCAAACGACAGACCATCAGTCCTGGTCGTCATTTGGCCCGACAGCAACTTTCCCAGGGGGTCTTTTTGACCTTTCTCACTCCGTTAAAACCCTAAGTTACGTCGTTTTGACCCTAAATCATTAGATTTTAGTCAGTTTGAGACTAGAAACATAACTAAAACATATCTAAGTCAAATAATTAAATCAGAACATAGAATACAAGAATAAAGAAAGGAGAAAAAGCTCAAGAACGCTAGTTCAAGAACAAAACAACATTCCAGTAGTTCTAGCAAGAAATCTAAGTGTTTCTCCATGAATTTCATCACCAGGTATGTGGATTTCACTAGTGGGTTCGCTTCACCCATTGGGTCCCTAGTTTTCTGTCAAATTCTGGATTCTATTATCATGATTAAACCTAGGGTTTCTAAACTTTGATAGAACTTCATGATTTAGTTAAATATATGTTCCAAATCAGATTATCATGTAGTTACTCAGATTATCGCATGAATTTCAGAACCCTAGCTTTGTATTTCTTTAGTTCTTCAATTACACATGCTAGGTCAGATATTTCAGGCACTTCAAATATACATGCCTCAGTTATAAATGCATAATTACCAGATTGATTGTTGCATTCTCAGTTTTTATGTTCAATTTTGAGGTATCCAGTATTTACAAAAACTCATACATAATCAGTTAATTTACAGAATTCATTGGGAGTAGCATAATACCGAGTTGGACTAGGGTTCAGCGTACCCAATGAGTCCTAGAACTACTAGCCAAGTAGGTTGTAAGTCCCTTATATGGGCAATAAGTTTAGAGATCACGCCAGCATGCCTTTATACCTTTGGCAGGGTATATTGAGTCCTCTCGGTTGGACGTATACATCATAATCCACATTTAGCTCAGGTGGTTTTATCATCGGTTATTAGTAGCTCCCATAGTTCAGTCAGACTCTCTGCATTGACCATTTATTAGTATATTTAGTATTCATTTTCAGCATGTTATTAATTGGTTATTGCATCCAGTTAGCTCAGAATTCAGTTTATCATGTCAGATTATTATACTTGCTTTTATGTTTGTTCATTTATGTTTTATTTTAGCTTTACTCTATCCTACATGCTCAGTACCTTTCATGTACAGACGCATACGTGCGCTACATCTTCTCGAGATGTAGGTTCAAGTTCTTAACATCCAGATCACGCATAGATAAATTTTTGATCTCCAGTTCAGCAGATTCAGTAGTGAGTCCTCATTCTCCGAGAACAACATTCATGAGTGTCATTTCAGTCTTTAGTCATTTAGTTTCAATTTTTGCTAGATTTAGCTGGGGCTTGTCCCAATATTTCAAGTCTATTTTATAGGCTTATTTCAGACATAGTTAGTTTTACCTTGGTAATGAGTTAATATTTCTTTGTATTAAACTCATCAGTTTTTCATATATCTCAATTACAGAATATGGGTATTCCTCATCTTTTCATTATAACTTATGATTTAGCTTCTGCAACAATTTATTATGCTCATGATCATGCAATCAGGGTTCGCTTGAGATCACTTGTGGTCCTAGGTTCTGTGTTCGCGTCTCAGGGGTAGCCTAGAGCGTGACACCTTCCTTCGGTGTAAGGTTTTACAATATCGGATTCCACACTTAGCTCTTATGGTCTATGTCGGTTAAGGTAAGAGTTCCCTATACTAAAATGAAGTAATAAAGTACAAACTAACTAAGGTGACTTGAGAGGTTGAATTAGCTTAGGTAGGGGTATGGGACTCTACCTATGCCTTGCACTAGTTTACCTTGGAGGGAACTTTAGGAGGTTGTTACCATGTATGAATATGCTTATAATGGTACGTGTTATGTATATGATGAGCTTGCACATTGTTGATACTAAATGTTGGTTGGTGTCACTTATGAATATGTGTTGTCTACATTGTTAAAGTATGATGATATGTACTCTTAAATGTTATGCTATGTGAAGTAGGATGTTGGTCATGATTCTTGTTGGGTAACTTGATTGAATAAGTTTATGGGGCCTTTCTTGGTCATTGCACTTGTTGACTTGATAAGGGTTGTGGGTAAAACCTTGGAAATGGGAAACCTTTGATATACTTCTGACTGTACTTGCGCCATGCCCATTTGTCATTTCTGAGTTCCTCTTGTGACGATTCATAGGTAAGCCTTATCGACTACTTTTTCCTGAATCAGAAGCACTAAAGTCAAAATTTTGAACATACATGAATAAAATGTAATGAAGTGAGTGGTTACCTTGTTCTAGATTGGTTCAAAGGAGTCTTCATAGAAAAAGAAAATTAGAACGAATGTTAGCCCCTATATCGAGTTGTTGTTGTAGATCTATCCATTCTGGTTGTGTTGTAGTTGGTGTCAAACATGCCACCATTGTTCGTGATTGAGGAACAGTGATTTGTTGGATAAATAGAACTGTTGGAATTGAATATAAGGACAATTGCTGGTTACAATTTATGTTCATTATGATAACTTGATCATATGATCTTTCCTCACGGGCGATTGGAAAATCTAAAGCAACAATTTCAGACAAACCATAAAAACTATACATGCAAGGAGTTAAAAGTCTGTCAAAGTAATTCCAAACCATGAGACGCGTTCAAACAATATTTAGGAGCTACAACATTGTTAGGTTTATTGATATTAAAACTTCTTGTTATTGCACCTATATCCCGATGATCATCCCCCATTTTAGATCTATATATAATGATATCTAGTTAAATGCAAAAAAAATAGAAATGAGTTTATAGGATAAACTAATGATGTTTTCTATAAAAGCAGAGATGGAAAGAGGATTCAAAGAGGGGGATGACTTATGGAGAAAGTAGATTAGCAAAAAGAACGTTTTAGCGAGTAAGATATTATAAATCAAAGGATGGGATGAAGAAAGTGAAGCTACTTCACAACTTAAATAGAGAAATATAAAAGGGTATCTACCTACCACGCATAGATGATGGTTCAAAGAATTTTAACAAAGTGTTGGACTACAGAGGCTATCGACGACCCATCGATTGAATGACAGACCGTCTTGTACATCCGTCACTTGCTATCAGAAATTTGAATTTATGTTACTTAAAACGTAGAGGCAAGTGGTGAAATGTAGTCAAGTCCACAGATAATAGAACAAACAATCGTCTGAAGTCCCTAAAATAATTTCCAAGTGTTGATCCACGAAGGAGACCATGGAACATAAGTGGATCCACAGTCCGTAGCTTCTGTCGACGATTGAAACTGCATCTAACCAGTTATTTCCTGATTTTGCTTCCTACTTTAGTATTTGTGTACTATGAATATTAGTTTTTATATATGTTTTTGAGGATTATACATTATTGCATACTTTAGTTTTGGATTTTTGGAATTATTTTTCTAACACTTAGCAATTTATTTTCTGGAACCTAGTTTATGCAAATTTCACTTTAAATTTCACATCCAAGATTTCGATTTTCTTGTATTCTCATTGTAAGTTCATGAATTCTTTTAACCTAATTATGAATTATGAACTCTCAATCACGAGTGACTAAATCCATATCTAGGGTTTTTGGAACCATGAACAATTAACAAAGTATGAATAATAACTAAGTAACTGAATAGTGTTTATGCATGTATTGTTAATCTTTTTATTTAGAAGTCTTTCTACCAACACATATTTATAACTCGCCTAATTCCTACTTGAACTTACCAAGGGGGTAATGAATGAAAAAAAGATTTTACAACAGATATTTAGTTAGGGATTTGCTTCTATTTAGTAGTTTGACTTTAATCAACTGAGAAAAGGGCGAATACCCTAGGTTAATTGACACAATGACTAATCTGGGGTGAATGTAAGGGTTAGTAATGCACACATTCGTAGATATACCAAGTAATAAGTGAAATTCCTTATGATGATTGTCAATCACTTAGGGATACATAACTTATCGACCTTGCATATCAAACACTAGGATAGGATTATGATTACTGCATTAAAATCTTGTGGAGAACACACATACCCTAGATTATATCTTATATTGATATATTAAACTCTGAATATTTCTTACTTGTTACTTATTGATTCAAATCAACAATCTGTTACTTTATTTACAAAAAATCATGTTTACTTTTTTCGAAAATAGTTGGATTACAAAGAGAAAATTGTGAGTTATTTATGAGTCTAAATCATATTCCTCATAAGATTGACCCCAACCTACAAGTTGGACTTTTTACTTGATAATGATCGTTTATGCTTCTTTAAGAGAGAGGTATAATTTTATCATATCAAATTTTGCCGCTGCTGCCAAGGAATACAACTTTTAAATTAAGTTTAACTAAATTAATGAACTTTAATCAAGTATTTCATGATTTTAAGGTTGATCTTTAACCCCCCCTATGATCGTCAATTGAGAAAAACTTTGAGGAAAATAAGTACACAACAATCTAATTGGAGAGGGGTCTAGAAGAATGTCACATCCAAAGGCTAACCCCTAGATGTGGACATGGACCTAAGATCAGACCCCAAGCTAACCCTAATGGCAATGACATGAGCATAATGAGAGTAATAATAACTAATGCGGATACTAATAATAAAGTATATCTAAAATTAATAGGAGTAACTATAATTAATAATAATTATGTGACTCAGCGTTTGTTGATAATTACTTATTCATGAATTTCCTATAGATTACTGGATGTACACCTCTTTATCCAATAAGACTCATTTTCTATCATGGTCAGAGCAAGGTGTTTTGTGTTAAACTCTCCGAAACCTTCTAAAACCTAAAACTTCTTATTCTTCCGTCATCCAAAAAAAATCGACTCCTTATGCTTCTCCTCTTCACATCCGGCCAGCGATTCCCCTTTGGCAACGCTCCCTCTGGCGTGTGAAAATTTGATTCTTCGAATATCACAATCTCATTCCCAGAAAAATTAACCGATTCATAATTCCAGCTAGGTCAAATAGCATCAAAACGGCGGGGCTTTTCTGAAATCTTCTTTTAGTTGGGTCAACGGTACCAAAACAGTGTCGCCCTCAATTAACCATCACGGACAAGATGGTACGGACCCTAGACGGAACCAAATCTGCCTATAGTCGTGGGCTCTTGTTGATGCTTAAGTTCATACTGTCTCTCGAGTGATTAGCCCGCAAATTCAGAAAGTAGCTCGTGGTTTTACTACCTATGGGATCTTTGGAATGCTCTTACTACCCCTTTTAACATCCATATCAACAGGCCATGTTTTTCAGTGCGTGATCGTTCTTCACACCCTACGCAAAGCACTCGCACCATGGTCAACACTGGACGAAAGCAGCCTCGATTATTTCTGATCCTTGATGCCCTCAAATGAACTTTTTCCCGAACAAGATGTTCTTCAATGTTGTTTGTTCGGGGCTTGCCTGCCGAATTTCTTCTCTAAAACCGCCACACTCGCGATCACGATGGCCACTCACATCAATCAAATATCGGGGCTGGTGAATGTAGAAGATTCAATTTTTGCCATGGAATCCAAATTGGCCTCGCGGAATCGAAGCTCAGGGCAACCCACACTGCACTTTATGCGATTTTATGGGCAGTGTGGTGGCGGACTCCAGGACAGACGCGGTGTACCACGCGGGCGGAGGCAGAGGACGGGCAATTGTAACTCTGCCAAAGCAGCAAATTCTGGCCGCAGCAGCCTGACAAGGACAGCAGACGGGGCTGGTTTGTCGGCAATTTTTGTCAAGTCGCGAATGCCAGTGTGTAAATATGTGAAAGCACGGGACCCGCAGGCTCGGGTATGATGGTATCGTTATGACGAGCAGTACGTTTTCTGCCCAATCCGGCGGACTCGTGCATGCATGCATCACAGAAACTCTCAAGTGATTGGTTATCTGGATACTGGTGCCAAATGCTCCACATACGCCTGATTACTCTTCAGTCCATAATCCAAACTTCCTATTCTGGCACCGCACACAATCAATGTAGGTAACAGCCAATCTGTACCCATCTCCAAATTACAGTCCGGCTATGTTCTACACCTAAAAACTACTTTCTCATTGTCACATGTAAAGCACGTCCCATCCTAAATCCAATTAATCTTCTGTCTGTCTACTGTTTACAAGAAAATAATTGCCACTCTTCTTTTTAATGCACATAATTGTCAGATTGTGGACAATTAACCAAAAGATCCGGTTTACAAGGCCGCTGTGAGCAAGGTATATACACTTTTCTTTCAAAGCTATCTGCGTCATCTCATCTTCATTCAAGTTGCTCATCAGCCCATTCGTTTCCTTACTGGCATGCCGGGATTGGTCATCCATGTGCCGAAGTTACTAAGTCCAATTATGTATGTCTTAGGTTTTTCGTTTTCCACTAAGGATCATTGTGCGTCATGCTATGTAGACAAATCGAGTCGTTTACCGTTTATCTGATCTGATACTAAGGCCCACAGCACCATTTGAATTAATACATTCGGATGTTTGGGTCAACCTTCAATCTTCCTCTTAATGGTGTTCGTTACATATCTATTTGTTGAGGATTATTAGGTAAATTTACATCATTTATCCCTTAAAACGCAAATTTGAAGCATATTCGGTTTTTTTTTTGTAAATTTTGAATGCTATGGTCGAAACACAATTCAATTCCCAACATCAAAATCTTTCGTAAGGGACAATGGCAAAGAATTTTAAACAATGCCTTTGGCTTTTTATCCAATCTCTTGGGATTATCATCATACATCTTGCCCCTTATACTCCTGAACAAAATGGTGTTGCCGAGAACGCCAAACACCAATCCATCATGAGATTGTCGCACCCTCCTTCATGAGTCTCATCTCTGCATCCTTTGGGTCGAGGTGTTGGCCACTGCCAACTATCTCACCAACCGCATGCCCACACCTTCCCTCTCTAACACATCTCCTTATAATTTCTCTAAAAACCAACCATCCGGATTAACAACTACCTTGCCCCTTTTGGTTGTTTTGCATACCCTTGGCTACGACCTCAACTAACATAAACGTCAACCCGGTACACCATGTGTCTTTCAGGCTACACACACCATAAAGGATACAAATGTTTGATCCCGGCTCTACAAAATACATAGTCTCTCGTAACGATATGTTCGTTTTATGATGATGAATTCCCTTCCCCGGTTTTGGAGTTCCTCACTGGCACGTCCAACCCACTTGGTATTATTCAAATCTTCCACCCGAGCGCACATGGCCTTTGTAGGCACCAAACCCATACATTCTGCCAAACCAACAACTAACCCCCGACCTCCAGTCCAAAATAGATCACCCAGCACCCACAATCCACCTTATCCCAACCAAGCTTCAACCCCCCTCACCGACAACCTTCCACCCAGCCGAACCAGCACCCCTCCACCCCCACCCCCCACCACCATTACATTCCCATGCAATGCAAACTCGTTCCAAATCCGGCCATTTTCAAGCCCAAAGCCTACACCACTACTTTACCTGCTGTCACTCCCTCTGAACCTATTACCTACAAATAAGCCTCTAGCAATCCCCTTTGGTGTCAGGCTATGGATGATGAATACAATTTTCTTATTAATCAGCGTACTTGGGAATTAGTGCCAGCACCCCGACATTGAAAACTAATTGGTTGCAAGTGGGTGTACCGCATCAAATGTAATGCAGATGGATCCATATCTGGTTATAAAGCTCGCCTAGTTGCGAAGGGTTATCATAAAGAGTATGGTATTGACTATAAGGAGACTTTCAGCCCGGTCGTCAAGCAGCAGGGATATCGTGTAGGTTCTTGTCTCTCGCCCTTCATAAATGACTGGCCCCTACACCAGATAGAGTTTGCAATGCCTTCTGCATGGCACTCTTGTAGGAGGACATTTTATATGATCAACCACCCGGCTACGTTGATTCCCGCCATCCACATCTTGTCTGCAAGCTAAAAAGTCCCTCTATGGTCTTAACAGGCCCCCCCTGTGCTTGGTTTATAAGCGGTTCTCTTCGTTTCTGCAGGATATAGGCTTCCGCGCGTTGATGCAGCATGACACGGAGTTATTCACTCTACAGAATTCCCTCGTGGCCTGGTTAATTCCTCTCTATTGTTGACTATATTGTGATTACCGGCAGTCATCTGATCTTATCTCCTTATCACGAAGGCCATTGCATCAAAATTTTAAGTGAAAGATCTTGGCCCTCTACCATTACTCCTTGGCATTGAAGTTTACTCCGTTTACCTCCTCTAGTCTCCTACTTCATCAGTCCAAAATACACTGAGGAGCTTTCACTGGGCAGGGAGGAGATGGCTTTTGAATCTACAAACTGCACCTACTCTCATGGGCTGTCAGTCCACCGTCCACCTCAGACAGCCGTCTATTCGACAATCCGACCCTCATATCGAAGATCGTGGGTGGGCCTTCATTATCTGGCTGTTGTTACTCGTCAGAAAATTCAATATGCTGGTAATCGTGTCTCTCAAGCCATGATTTTATGCTCCAAACTGAACAAAAACTTCCAGGCATTAAACCGGATTCTCGTCATCTAAAGGGAGCTCACGTCGGGGACTTCTTTCCCAAAAAGGAAAGCTGGAGCTCTCCATCTATCCGACTCGACTGGGATAACGACAAGATGATCGTCGCTCCACTACCGGGTTATTAATTTTCTTGGACCAAATTTAATCTCTGGTGCACCAAAAAGCAAATCGGTGTCTCGTTCTTCCACCGAAGCTGAATGCAGAGCTTTATGGCGGAAGGAGTTTGCCGAAGCTATGTGGCTTCATCCTATTTATGGGTGCTCGTTGCTTCTCCTTTTTCGACCCAAGATTTCCAAAGATTTACTGTGAAACGATTCCACCATTGTCGTACGAAAAATCCAGTCCTTCCCGATAGTCTGAAGCATGTTGTTCTGATTTCAATTCGTTCGTGAACAGGGTCATGGCTTGGACTATGAGCACAACATCAGGTTCCGTCTTTGAACAACTTGCAAGACATCCTTTACAAAACCTCTTCCACCGGCTGCATTTCATTACCTCGCTACCAAGCTTCCCCTTGTACCGGTGGATCAGCTTGAGGGGGGATAATAGGAGTAACTATAATTAATATTAATTATGTGACTCATGTGTAATTACTTATTCATGATTTCTCTATATATACTGGATGTACACCTCTTTATCAATAAGACTCATTTTTTTATCAAAAATGATTGGGGAATACCCATGTAAAAAACTAAACACATTAAATGTGACAATTCAATACAAAGAAATATCAAACTCAGAATACCAATTTGAATCTAATGACGTCTTAAAATAGCCCCTAACTAACTAGAAATTTTGGGACAGGCCCCAGCTATATCTAGCAAAATTGAAAGTAAAAGAGTGAAATTTTTTAAGATAAATAAAGTATTGTCCTCGAAGGATGTGGACTCAACACTGATGTTGTTGAACTTGAGATGGGAAATCGATCTAAATGTGATGTAGATGCTGAAAACCTAAACCTACATCACAATAAAATATAGCGCAGAGTATGCATCAGTACTTGAAAGGTACTGAGCATGCAGGATAGATTAAAGTTGAAATAAACATATATAACTAAACAAGCAAGAGTATAATCTAACCATGATATAGATACCGAGTAATGAGCAAGCTGAATTCAATGACCAAATCATAACATAATGAGACTAAATATTGACTATAATAAAATGTGGTCAATACAATGGAGTCCGAGTGAACTATGAGAGCTACAAATAACCGATAATAAAATCAAATTATATAAATGTGAATTTCAATTTATTTGCCGCATGCAGGGGACCTTATATACATGCAAATCAGTGTGGTGTGACATGCCCAGCGCATCGAAAAGGGTGGCAGTGAGGGGGGGGGGTGGGATGATTAATCATCAGAAGAGGGAAAGAGCGGGCAAGAAGGAAGATACTTCCTTAGATATTGGAAATCACGCTATCGATACCCGAACCCTGAGAGGATCTTGCGTGCACCCACTACGAAGATTACCCACCTTGAGTTTGGGGGTGGAAAAAAAATAAGGGCACGGTGGGAACGGAGATGTGTAGAGGAGAGAATAAAAAAGAAAACAGAACCCCCAATACCTCACGACAACACCACTCAATCACCCACACCACACCCACTCTTCCCCATACCCCGACATAACCACTCAACAGCACCTCTCCCCCAACTCACCACCCAACATCCACCACAACAACCAAACACCCTCTCCTACTCGCCTACAACTCTCAACACCCCCCCCCATATCCCCAAACATACACCACAGCGACCCCCCCAACCCACCCCCCACACACCAAAATCCAAGACACATTAAACCCCCAGAACACGCCCCCCCCTCAACAAATGTTTCCCCTCCCCTCAATATAGATATACCTCTACCAATCCTCACCCAACCTTACTCCTCCGGCCACACGAACAACCATTCCCCCTCCTGCACCCTCCACTCCTTACCCACCCCCCCCACCCCCCCAGCACCCCCACCCAATCCACCCCCCGCACACCAACACACTCACCACCACGCACTACCCCCCTCTAAACCACCCCCCCACCTCTCCAACCCATACACCCACCCAACCCCACCAACAACCCTACCACCTCCCCCCACCATAAACACATACCATCCCTTTTTACCACTTTCTCAAAAATATCCCGATCCCGCACCCCTCTACGTTTGCATCCCTTTAAGTACCAACCAAGGATGTAGATTCATTCTAGTGTGATCACTAAAATGACACCCACATAGGGGACTTACAAACAAAATTGCTGGTAGTTCAAGGACTATATGGATGACTGACCCTAGTCTAAATCAGTATTATGCTACTGCCAAATTATTAAATGGGTAGCGTATTATGACTGAATTTCTCCGATATACTAGATAGCTCAAAACTGACATGTAAATTGGGAATACATATTAATATACTGATAATGATACATTCAAGACTGCGGCATATATATTTGAAATATCTTACTTATCATGTGTAATTGAAGAACCAAATAAAAGCATAGATAGGGTTCTGGATTTCATGCAAGAAATGAAGTAATCACATGATAATCTATTGAATTTCTAGAAACCCTAGGTCTAGTTGATAATAGGGAATCAAGAATTTGACTTAAATATATGGACCTAATGGGCTAAAGTAACCCATTAGTAAACTCCCACATACCTAGTGAGGAATTCCTTGGAGAAAACTTTCATTTTTTTGACTTGAACTGATGGAATTTTGTTGCGATGTTGAAATGGGTTTTGTTGCCTCTTTCTTATCTCTAGGTTGTAATTTTTTAGGTTTTCATGAAATATGTGACTTAGATAAGTTCTAGTTATGTTTCTACACTGAAAATAACCAAAACCATGTAGCTTAGGGTTTAAATGACGAAATTTAGGCGTCCAACAAAATAGGAAAAGAGAAAAATACCCCTCACTTAAACTGTTAATGGGGCTTTCTACGACCACTTTAACGGACCGTTAAAAGGATCATAGATGGTGAAGTGGGTCATTGTATTTGGTCTAGAGTTTACTGGATTCTAGGGGTCCGGTCCATGGGCCCTACCTGTTGTTGTGTTAAGGACAATGGATAGTGAAGTTTCCTGTGGTCCTCACTTGGGTCCTGGGGTCTAGTGGCCTTTCTTCATGGACCTTCCCACGGGCCAAATGAATCCCTCGTGGTCCTCTATTAGAAGTTGGGGAGTTGTGGGATTTACAAGAAGGTGTGGGGGGAGGGGGGTAGTTGCCAAACTTATCAAGGATCATCCCACGGTTGTGTGAAGGACCACGGACCGTGAAGGTCCTCATGGTTTTTACTTGGGCGTGGGGGTTTAAGGGGCTTGCTAGGAAGGCTACTGCGTCGACTCCACGGATGCCCACGTGATCCGTTGGCAAGACCACGGCGCGTGAAGGGTCCCGTGGTCGTAGGTCTGGGCCTGGGGGATGATAACTCCCTACCACGGGTAGGTCAACGTACCCGTGGTTTTGCTGGAAACAATGGAGACCGCCATCTTCATCATCATTGCTAGAAAAAAGGAAATCATTATTTAAATATTTTCTTTCTCCATATTCACCTTTCCCTACACACCGGCCCGATCTACACCCTTTCTTCCCAAAGAATCGATGTAGAAACAAAAAGAAAAGAAAAGCAAATACAAAATCAAAATAAACAAATCAAAAACTGATCTTTTAAGAAAACACTATCAATTTTGATAGGAATAAGAAAGAAGTCATAAAGAGAAATAAAAATAATAAATTCATATATAATATATCTTAAAACTCCCAAGAGTGATTGGTAGGGAAAGAGAAGAAAGGGGGAGATTTGGGGTGGGCTGCATAATTTCGTTATATTTTTTAAAAAAAAATTATCAGAATTCTTTTATTTTTAAACTTTGATTTATTTATATACAAAATTGTTTTTAAAAATGCAATGTGTCTTCATTTGATTTGTTACTTAACATAACATATGCAAGTGTATTGCACGCATTTAGTCTACTAAGTATCACAAAAATGTTCCATGAGTATTTATTTTCTAAGATTAGAGTGTCTAATAGGAAACATGGTCTACTTAAGTTTCTAAGTGAAATATACAAACAACTTTAAAGGGTCAACGGTGACTTAAGCCAAAATTATATCACCAAATATAATTTGATAGATTATAACGTATTGCATATATTATCCTTCAAATAATAAATACTATTCGCAAGATCGGTAAAGTTTAGATGTAAAAATATTTAAACGCGGTTAATAAATGCATAAAATGTATATTCATGAATAATTCTTGGCTAGATTACTAATGATCCCAATAATGATATTTATACAAACACACTGTAATTTAAAATAATTATTAGTTAAATATTTGTTAATAGTATACATAATATTATTCCTGTGAATGGTTAATCTGTGAACAGATGCACAAGAAGGAAGAATACGCAGAAAGCAAAAACTTGATATAGACGGCAACACGCTGTTAAAATAAAATGGATTTTTTTGGATGTTAGTTATAACTCTGGGCTGCAGATTTTATAGGTGGAAGGACATAACAATAGTAAGTAGAACGAGGAAAACCACTAGCTAATATTACTCCTAATATATAGGAAACAAAATCCATGATAAACTATTCTCCGAAAGAATAGGACAAAGTGGAAAACCGGACTTGATTTGCTATAAACATTTCTCCCGTTAAATGAAAGCTCTCAAGCTTCAGGTTAACTTTTAGCTACTGAACTCTTCCATCGTGCCAATCACCATTAACTTCTCAGCTTCTGGAAAGGGAGAAAACCTGAGAGGTTTAGTTAAAATGTCCGCCAACTGATCTTACTTCGGAATACTTGCCAGCTCGACCGTTCCTTCATTATTGAGGTCTCGCAGGGAAAAATACCTCACATCAATGTGCTTGCTTTCTTCCATGGTTCACAGGAAGGATTCTTTGACAACTTTATGGCAGAAGTGTGTCGCCAAAATATGAAGTGCCTCTTCCCATTTTGAATGAAGCTCTTCGAGGATTTCCTAAGCCAAACAGCTGACAAGCACAGCATGTGTTTTTGTAGCAGCCAAAAATCTGTTCTGTACTTGATAATGTGACAATGGTTGCTTTTTTGGAGGGGACCATTGAAAACATCCCCTGTGCTAGCCAGAAAGACATAAACTGAAGTGCTCTTCCTTATCGTCTTGATTCTCTGCATTAATCGCTCTTGGTCAGTAAAGCCGCAAAATCTGACTTTTCCCTTTTTGTAGAAAATGCAAAATCCTTGGTTCCTTGTAGGTAACGAAGAATTCTTTCGCAGCTAAAAGATGCATTCAGTTGGGCACTCCAATATCTACTTACAAAGACTGACAGGGGGGCCATACATGATTTGGTCTTGTAGCCGTGAGATACATTAAACTACCCACATTTGCTTGAAAACGTGTTATCCACCTTCTTTCCGCTCCCAAACTTGGTAGTTTCAAGCCAAACTCAACTGAATGTTGGTTGGATTGAAATTCTGCATCTAAACCTAATTAAAATTTCCTTCGCACATACTTCTTTTGAGAAAGAAAACAAAATCCCATCATTCAAGATTTGCAACCACTTCCAAAACCAAGAAAATAAGGCATTTTACCACGATCAGACATCTCGATTCATTCATCATACACTTTTGAATTCAAGCCAAACATGATACATACTATTCCCCGTGAATATGAGACGTCAACATATAAGCACACAATGAGCATTTTCCCATCTCCCCAATAATTTTCACAAAAGTGTATGCTCATATGGACACTTTGAAACCAATTTTTGAAAAAAAAGTCTCAATGCGACTAACCAAGCTAGGGGGCTTTGCTAGTCCATAAAGAGCTTTCTTTAATCGATAAACCGTATGCTCCATTTCCAATCTTAATCTAACCAGGGGGTGTGCGATAAATACCTCTTCCTCCAAGGTTCCATGTAGGAAAGCATGATTGACATCCAACTGGAAGATCGGCCACGAATTTTGGAGCGCAAGGCAAGTAGCATTCTGTAGTGTCATGCCTTGCAAATGGAGCAAAAAAATTCAGTATAGTCCACACCATACTACTGTTGTATCCCGTGGCAAAACCAATCGGCGCCTGTATACTTGTACATTTCACCATTTTCTTTCAATTTCGTCGATAGACCCACTTGACACAAGTAATTTGTGCTTCTCAGGAAGATCACTAAGCTCCCAAGTATCATCCTTTCAATAGCTTCAATTTCCGCATCCATCGCCTTTCTCCATTTTTCTTCTCTAACAGGCACTCTCAAAACATATGGGTCACAGTCTTGCAAAAACAATGCAAAATGATTGACTGCATCATCTTTAGAATTAATTCCGGTTACCTTATAGTTCCACCATTCCAAGCAGGGCTTTCTGCGAGCACGACGAAGATGACTGAGCTGATTGCATCAGTTTCTTCTAAAGCTGTGGTACAGTTTCAGCAGTTGGTGAAATTTCAGCAATAGCTGGTAGAATTTTCGCCAGCTGTGGGTGGAGCTGAATTCTTCTGCACTTTGGGCTCGCAGACAGTTTTCATATGCTCCCGTATCAAAAACGATTGGAGTGAGACGCCTGCATACTCCAGTTCAAGTGTTTTCTCTCATCAAAAATGAAATCTCTACTAATTACAATCTTCTTTGTCAGTGGAAAGCAGATTTATATGCCTTGGAGCTTCAATTAAACGAGAAAAAGATACATTTTCACTTTGTCATCAAGCTTCTTCCTCTCTCGTCTGGAACATGTGCAGAAGCAATGACAACCAACAAATTCGGCAAAGTGATTGACTGTTGGTTTCATTCCAACTCCAAGCCTCCTCTGGGAGTCATTTTTGAACAGCAATGTTGGGACTTCTATTCAATACATGAATGCTCCAATTATCGCTTCCGGCCAGAAAAGTCTTCTCCATTTTCCTCTTGCTAGCAACACTCCCGCACCATATTGAGAATGGTTCTATTCTTCCTCGCCGATTACACCATTTTGTTGTGGTGTATAAGCAGTAGTGGTGAGCTCTCTTCGAATTCCATTAGATTCACAAAAATCTTCAAGAACTTCGTCTTGAGCAATACTCGCCACCACGATCAGTTCGAAGAGTTTTATGCCCTTCCAGTTTTCATTTTCTACTTGAGCTTTGAGCTTTAAAGGCTCCAAAAGCTTCTGATTTTCCTTGTTAAAAAATAAACCAACGTCTTTCGGAATAGTCATCCGTAAAGGTAATAAAAATAAATTGTACTCCATTAGGAAACCGGGTGTAATTGGGCCACAAAAATATCTTGGAGTCACCAGCTCCAAAATCCCCTTTCTCTCCATGACTTTCCTTTTGGAAATGAGAACGATGTGGTGGTTTGCCAAACAAACACATTTCACAAACTTGGGAAGGGATGATAATTTCGGAAGACCTATCACCATAGTTTTCGATGTTGGGAGAGTTTTACTCCCCAAAGCCCAAATGACCATATCTAAAATGCCAAACAGAAGCGATCTTTTACTTCGTCTTTAAACAAGATTGAATACTCTCAATATCAAGGCAAATAAACTCTTCGAATCATTTTTTCACAGCGGCAATAGCTACCTCTAGTAGGACTATAAATTTCACAACATCTTTCCAATGAGATAAAATACCCTTTCTTTGCAATTGTCCAACACCAATAAGTTGCTTTTATGGAGGAACATTAAAGCACATTTGATATTACGTTCTTCAAAACCATTCTTTGGCTTTTTAATTTTAATATCCCCCTTTCCATTGCATCCAAAGTCGAACAATCACCAAAACTAACTGTAGAACGAAAGCCTTCAGTTTTAAATAAGAAAAGAAGACTTCTCCCACTCATGTGATTACGCAGCCTAGGTGTCCCAAATCCAAACGTCCTTCCACGAGTTTTTTTTCTGCTGTATTGCCCATCAACAAGGTCTCGGTTCGTTGCTTTCAACAAAATTTGGACCTTCATCCTTGTCACTAGGCAGCCTATGTATAGCAATCGGACTGGAGAATGACCAAATTATGACATCCATCGATAGCATTCGACCTTTGATTTGTCAAAATCGTTCCCTGCCTTGCGTCATCATTGGCTCTAAAAATTTCTGCTGCCATATTTGTTGAATCAGTCCTCTATTTCCTGATCTCCTCTCATCTTCCTCCACATCTACTCTACCCTTTCATCTAGTATTGAAGAAATAAAGTAGATGCCTTCAAGGCCTGCTCCTCAGAAGTTGAACTGCGGTTCATATTCTGTTCATGCACACCAATAGGGAGTTCGTCCAAGCGACAAATCATCTATATCTTTTGACTCTCAATGGAGCAAACGACATTGAAAAGGGGGGGGGTGTCATACTTTGGCGTCAAAGCAGGCAATATTATTCTCAAACAATTGTGACATCATTCTCTTCTCTCCATGGAATCAGCTTTGTTGCTGATCTCCATTGTTCTAGCACAGGTAACTCATTACAGACTCTCCTTCCTTCATTGCAAAGTCTCAAAATCTCTTCTCAAGGCTTGAAAGCTCGATGACCTTCACTCTGGCAGTTTCCTGATATTTTTTCCTTCATGGAGCCCAAATATCCTTAGAAGTTTCTTTGCAAAGAATAGTTTCTAGGATGGGTACGATCGATTAGCCTGAAAAGATAATTTTTCTTCGCCTTTAGATCTTTCAACTTTTTCGCTTCAATTCTGCACCTTTGAGCAGTTCGTCAAATTCGCCTTCAGCCCGGAGTGTTAACGCCCATTCCTCCACAATGGCCCCCCCCCCCCCACTACTCCTGTGACCGTAAAGAAATTTCCATCAGCATGCTCCCATGGTCGTAGTGACCATCAAAGCGAGAGGGAATTGTGCTTGTACAAAAGTTACTATCTGATGCCATGAGTGGAACAGAAAAGAGAGACGAGGTTTTAGTGGCTGCCTATTTTTTTTTATTTTATTGTATTTTCGCTCCAGGATCTAACACTTGCTCTGATACCACTGTGAACAGATGCCACAAAGAAGGAAGAATACGCAGAAAGCAAAAACTGTATAGAGGCAAACACGCTAAAATAAAATGGATTTTTTGACTGTATTTAGATCTGGCGCAGATTTTATAGGTGTGAAAGACATAACATAGTAAGCAAGAAAGTAGGAACCATAGCTAATATTACTCCTAATAGATAGGAAACAAATCCATGATAAACTATTCTCCGAAAGACTAGGACAAAGCTGGAAAACAGGACTTTATTTGCTAACATAATCAAGAAATTTCTTAACATCACACAACAATATTTAAAGGCATCATAATTTTCAAAACAACCAGAGGAGAAAAAAAAAATCCAAAATATTTCGCATGAATTACGTCAGAAAGGTAGAGGCTATATATATTAGGTATTATTTGTGAAAAAATGAAGATCTCTTCTTGAACAATGATAATATACTACTCTATATAATTTAATGTAAAAATTAAGTCAAATAAGGTTTCTTAAAAAGAGAACTATTTGAGAAAACGGAACAACAACTTACTGCAAAGGCTAGATCCTAGAAATGAAGAACAATAGAAAATAATGAAACTAAAATAGATCCATTTTTCTATGATTTAAATGGTTAATCATAGGAAACTATAAAACTATAATACTTGATGCCCCCTATACATTGGTGGTCAAAGGATCATTTACTATTCATATTGAGTTGCAAAGATCACCAAAAAGATCACTGGTTGGCAATCAAGGATTCTTAGTTTTTGTGGGTAGGCGACTATGATCAAACATGTTCTACAATCCATTCCTATCCACACAATGTTCAAACTATTCTCCTCCTAAAACAACTATCGTATAGCAAGAAGCCATGGCAGATAGGATTTCTTTTGGGGTTGGGAAAGGAAAACATATTAAAACTCATTGGGCTTCTGGGGATACGGTTGTGTTTCCTTGGAGAGGGGGGAGGTATTGGTCTAAGACGTCTTGAAGATGTTTGCACTTCTATACAACATAAACAGTGGTGGATTTTTAGAAGCAAGCAAACATTATGGGGTCGATTCTTGAGAGAAAAATACTGTCAAAGGGATAATCCGGTAGCAAAAAAACTTGACACTGGGCAATCTTTGGTTTGGAATTTTATGATGAAAAATAAAGCCATTGCCGAATCCCAAATTCAGTGGAGAGACAATTCTGGCATCATCTCCTTTTGGTGGGATGATTGGTTAGGAGACGGCCCTCTTGCTCCTCAATGCGATCATATCATGAGCTTAAACAACACCACTATTTCTCACTTCTTAATTAATGGAAGATGGAACGGAACTCTGATTCGACAATGGGTTCCTCCATTATGATTCCAAAAGTTTTATGTGCTGACATCAATTTTCAGGAACACAAGCTGGAGGAGGCAATCTAGAAATTATCAGATAAAGGGCTGTTTCCCTGTGCTACTGCCTCGGAGCACATTCGACTCAGGAAGGATAAAAATATTATTAGTAAAAGCATTTGGCATAAATTCATCCCATTTAAAATTTCTTTTCTAGTGTGGAGAGCACTGCGTGGTAAACTCCCCACTAACGAAAGAATTATTAATTTTGGGATGGATGCTGCCCAATGTTTTTGCTGCTACAACCCTGGTGAAGATACTATAGAACATATATTTATAGCTGGTTATTTTGCTAACAATATATTGAGTTTCTTTTCTGCAGCTGCAGGGCTTCAACATGAGCACACCACAATTCGTACACTGCTGCAGAAACGGTGGAACCTGGAACATTCTAACGAAGTGAAGAAGCTGGTCATCAAGCTGCTGCCAGTGATTATCATCTGGAACCTCTGGAAAAATCGATGCACAGCAAAATATGGAGCTAAGCAGTCCAACACAGCTCGAGTAAAGTTTCTCATAATCAAAGACTTCACCCATCTTCTCAACACAGCCTACCCATACATTCAATGGCCTAATAACTGGAACTCTCTCATCAGAATGGTGGCAAGTTGCAAACATGAGATTATGGTTAAAGAAGTAAAATGGGAGAAACCTCATCAACCGTTCCTCAAGCTCAAAACAGATGGGAGTGCCCTCGACAACCCCGGGAAAATTGGAGGAGGAGGAATAGTAAGAGATCACCAAGGAAATATGATATATGCATTTACTATTCCTTTAGGTATCGGTACCAACAACCAAGCGAAATTCAAGCAGCTATCCATGGTCTAGATTGGTGCATTCAACATGGATATAGGAAAATTCACTTGGAAGTTGATTGGGAATTGGTCACTCATTGGCTTTTGAATCAAACCAACCCTCCATGGAATTTACAGCAATACATACTGGAAATCCACAATCTAGTACATCAGTTGGAACAGTTCAAGCTTACTCACGTTTATAGGGAGGCAAACAACACAGCTGATCGTCTATCCAAATATAGTCACAACACAGATATTATTCAACACTTTTACATCAAGAACCAACTTCCTATTCTTGCAAGATGAAGCTTCATTCTAGAAAAGCTTGGCATGGTTAATTTCAGGAGAAAGAAATTGAAAAGACTCAAGAAACTCCCATGATTGTATCTTTCTTTTATGTTAGGAGCCTATTCAACTAGAATATACTATTTGGTATAGTCTCTTTGAATAGGATAGATTTTTATTCTTGTCTTACTTTTGTAAGGGGAGTCTCCCTTATTTACGCTTCCTAGATACTTTGTATTGAGAGGAGTCCTCTTCTAGGTGCCTAGTATTTTGGTTTCTCTTTTGTTGTAAGGGGATGAGTTGACTTTCCTTTTGGAAGGTTGACTGCTGAACCATCTTAGGTTCGGACGTAAGGTTTATGTCCCCCTCCTTGTATCTTTTACTTTTATTAATGTTAAGGTCTGGAGGTGTTGCTCAGCCCCTTACCCCCTCAAGGATAATTAAAATAAAAAAAAAAATTAAAAAAATGTACAAAAATATCTATAAGATCCATAAATCAAAAAAAGGAGGGATACACCCCCAAACTAAAGATCTATTCAACTATCAAGAACAAATGACTAAATCCAAAAATGGTAGACATAGACAAAAGAGAATTTCATGGTAGCATGGAAGAATTGATTCACCCTTGAATTCGAGCAACGATATCTTATTTTCTAAACAAGGTTCCGTCAAATCCGGTGAAGATGGCGTTTCCTCAATAAAGTAGAGCAACGTGCAACCATCATTACCAACCACAGTGGGCATCGGTAGGACATCGCGGCTTTCCTGCCACTATGTCACATAACCAAGTCAACAACACTATAATCACATGCATATTTTATCAATATTATCAACATGAAGAATCACAATAACATTTCACATTTATAGCACATCATTGGCCCTCTCACTGGAACACAAACGCCAAATAATTGTTAAAGGTAACGTCCCCGTATCTATCCCAATTTGTGCCAGAACGTGGAAATCCGATCCCAATTAGCTTACTGGAATGTGAAAATACGATCTCATAGTTGTGCCAAAATATGACAACCCGATCCTAGTTAGCTTGTCGGGACATGGCAATATTATCCCCATTCATACACCATAATCACAATCACAAGTATATAATCAAGATCATACATTTACATCATGACTTCATGGCTACATCATTCATCTATCTCATTTACAATAAGTGTGATCAATATTGCAACATTCATACATATACAATTACACAGTGAACAGAGTGACATCCATAAATCACATAACATAGTCGAAAAGTGTCCATACGGTCCTCAAGTGTTTTATCGACATTATGTCAGCGTCTGGCCCGCCCACATGACCCTCACCTCGCTTTATCGTACCTCGTTGTGAGAGCGGCGCCTAAGCGCATAAGTAACCCCCCCGCCAAAGCGACACCTTTGAGCCACTGAACTCTTATATTTTATCCTCGATTTCAACCCCCGCCACACCTCGCACAGCTCCCCCTTTCCTATTGTAGAGGCCCCGCCAGAGCGGCAAAACCCGCGCCAAAGTGGCATTTCTAAACCTTTGAGAACATTAAATAATAGTTATTAAAGCTATTTCAATAAGTTCTATTGTAATCAACCAACACGACTTCACGCCTTTCCCATAGATTGTGTCGTTTGTATCTTCCTCCACCCGATTTTCCCACCCCCCAAGTTCCCTTGGTCGGGCCTTTTATGGTTCTTTCCTCGTAGCGGGAATCTGTTTCCCCCCCGCCCGCTTACCGTTTTTCCCCCGCAATCAGCTGAAGTCAATTCACCTTTCCGCACTCCCATGCACCCACCCCCTCCCCCCCCCGCGACGTTGTCGTAGTTGAAAAAAATTCAATTCCCCATTCCACAACACACCTCTAACCCTCGACATTCATTAAAAAATACCTTTTACGCTATGTTTGTTTCAAGGATTGAAAACCTTACCTTTAACCTCAAGAATGGTGAAAAATGAGTAGAAATCGCCTGGGAGTCGTTCCTTAGAACTAAAGTCAAAAGTTTCAAAGGTCATTTAGGGGTTTATTAACGACATTATGTAGCGTCTGGGCCGCCACAGCGGCCCTCACCTCTTTGTAGAAGCGGTGCCAAGCGAAACCTTTGAACAGTGAACTCTCATCTTTTATCCTCGATTTCAATTCCCGTCGCACCCGCCACGACGCCCCCTTTCCCGTTATAGCAGCCCCGTCAAAGCGTCAAAACCCGCACCACAGAGGCATTTCCAAACCAGTGAGCAAATTAAAGAATTTTCAATTCCTCATTCCACAACACACCTCTAACCCACGACATTCAAAACATACCTTTTACGCTAAGTTCGATTCTGGGAGTTCTACTCACCCAAATTCAATTCCGTAAAGTCGTACGGATTCTTTAACGATTATCTAACTACTCATGTAATCAAATTCATAAATGGTTCACCTGATTGTTATCAGATTTCTCTACACTTTGATGACTCCAATTTCCTCCGAATATGGACAAGGTTGGGAAAAATACAAATACTATTAAAAAGTTTTTCCGGACCCAATTTTCCTCTGTTAGCATTTCTATAACGACAGAAATAATTGTAAAATAAAAAAATTAATTAATTATATCTTTGATTTTGTAAATTGATTAGCAATTTGGGACAACACTATTGAATGGAGAAATTTTTATTATTCTAGTTGAAGTTCAAAATGCTTATTTTAGTAGGATCCATCTATGTACTTAATACAATACTTAGTCATAGAGTAGACTCCCAAACAGATTAGAATTGTTCGACTTCACTAATTAATGAAACTAACATCATTAATGATATTTATGCCTTTGATTTAAATTTTAGTCTACGCATATATTGATCATACATACAAACAGAGGTGGCGTTTGGTGGGTTCATGGTTGAGAACTATACCCTAGCTTGGACCAAAAAATTAATTAAATACATATTTTTTATAGCTTCTAACAAAATGATTTGGGGATGATTATTAAGTAATTTAGAATTCCCCAAACTTTAATAATCCTACTCTGATGACCAAACACCAAGTTTCTGTATTTGTATATAGTAATTTTTTTAAGCTCATAGAAAAATTTACCCATACCCATACAACCCCATGTGTCGTCAAATCTTCAACAACTACAAAACATCATCATAGAGCATTATCGGTTTGATGTGATTTATTTTTTCGATGTATTTTTACCAACTCGTAACATCCCGGATCACATCAATCAGTAAATATGTGTGTATTGAAACGTTTTAAATTAATCATTTACCAAATGGATTTAGCATTGTGTTCAGCTATAGATCATGTACCTAGATATCTACCACCCTCATATTCATTTTGAATTTTGCATGTTTTCCACCATATTTCTCCCCTTCTTGTATATTGTAATCATTTATGGGAGAGATCACATATTTCTTCTCTCTTCTCATATTTCCGAATATTTTTTTGATTTATGGAGATTTGTGATCGAATTATATTGCGTAAATTTTTCATTTTTGGACGTTGAAAATATCTATTTGGTATCAAATTTCTAACAAATCAAATCTGGGGAGTATTGAAGCTTGAGTAATTGTAGCATGTTTAACCTAAATTCACGTTTTCTTATTATCTTGTATTTATCTACTTTTAATTCTACGAAAATATAATATTTTCATATCATTATAGAATGGTCGACGGTTATCATTGTTTAGTTTATTTACCACTTCTATTAAAATTTAGTATCACTCTGAAAAGCGTATGTATTTAGTCATCTCATAAGAATTTTAACGTTGTAATTATTATGATGACAAGGAATATCCACACTAAGTCTGAGGCCAAGAAAGAAAACATGCAACAAATATCAAACTTAAGATCTCCCATATGAGACATTCCCTACTCGCCAACTCTCTGAGCTTGTCGGAAATGTCACCATTGTATTTGAGTGCAATAGCTATGTATTTGTAATTGTGTTGTTTTTTTTAAATATTTATGTCGATGTCATCTAAAGGCTAAAATTTCAAAGGGTTGGAGACGGGAACGTGGCGAAAAAAAAAAGGGGGGGGAGTGAAAGCAGATCTACTTCTCTAACTCAACATTGTCTGCTCTTATAAAAATTATATGTCAAATTGTTATCATTATTGGCATCTGTGAAATAAAAAAAAAATATTTATTGAATATATTATAAGGTCAAACTACTTTGCATATACTACTATCGAGTGTTTAGGATCTTATCTGTATCCTTTGTACTTGAGTTTGGGTCTGGAGTATTTTGCTTAAATGTAATTGTCATAATTTTATAATACTATGGACTGCATGGGAGTAACCACGTTGTACCACTTTTTATTTTGGGGTTTAGATTAATAAATGATTTAGTAGAGATTGAATTTGTCAAAAAATATTATTTAAAAAATAAGATGAGAGTATAAATAAATCATATCCAAGAACATTAAAATAGTTTCACATCATTACATCTTTAATTTTAACTATATTCACTACAATATAACAATTATTTATTCATTAACTACTACCCATATATTAGCATCATCCAAACATATTACTTACGATACAACAACACAAAACAATAAATTTCCAATTCATATGCATATTAGTTTCATCAGTATCATAAAGACACTAAATTATAACAACCATTTTGGATAGTTATGGAAAAACCCATGATGACAAAATTTGGGTAAAAAGCTTTTGACATTGAATAGTGAGTTGACATTTTAGATAGCATATAAGGTCAATCCTTAAACAAATCTGCAAGAACAGGTTAAAAGTTAAGGACCTATGGATAGGATTTGATAATTTTTCGTGGATTGAAAATAAACACTTTCTCGTTTCTTATGTTTTAACATACTTAATGTAACATGTATGGCATGTGTATCGTTATAAATTTTTGCATACTTTGATATTCCTGAAATTTTGTGCAAATGATTTCTAACAGTTATTTTATGGTGTATGTTTTATCTCTTGAAATAATATTTTTTATTATAATATTTTAAGTAACTAGTTTCTATGCGTATGTATCACCTATACTTATCAATTATTACAAAAATATATAACTAAGAAATAATGAACTTTAGATGAAAGTATATTAAAGAAATGACACTTGAACTTTTTGAAAAATAATTAATATATTAGAATATACATATTCTATGGTAGTAAAATTTGTATTGTGTGGTACCGAATAGAAAAATATAATAATAGTCAAAAGTAAAAAAAGAAATTAAGTTGTTATAATATTGATGAAAGAAATAAATGATGTTAGGAGAAAAAAATTAACCAAGTTCCCAATTTTAATTGTTAGCAAAGATTTGTCAAATATTACAAATTTAATAGTCAAAAGTCAAAAAAAAATCATATTGTTGTAATACACTAATGTAAGAAAAACCATAAGTATATTTACTTTGAATATAAATAATGAATTAAGAGGAAAAATAATAACTAAGCTTCCAATTTAAATTGTAAACAAGATTTTGTTACCATAGCATAAATGGAAGGCAGAGAAATGAAGGGGGGGATGGGAGTATGTTTAATAGCCTATAAATATTCTTCACGTTTCATGAAATTATATTGCATAGTTGGTACTTCTCTCTATCATTTCTTTCTTTAGAGAAAATATTTCATTCATACTTCAAATATGAATTATGCTAACTTTTCTCCATTTCTAAGACCTTCACATGTCCTACTTTATTGCCCAGTATGTCATGGAATATTTCATACTCATTTTCAATTCATGTATCATGTACAAAATAATCATCTATTGGTATCTGAGCAAAATTTCATCTTACAATCTTCTATTTATGGATCTGATACTTTTGTACCAGGAAACCCTCCATCAACTCAAGATATGGTTCCACAACAAGCAAGCTTATAAAAATAATGTTGTTATTAGGCCAACAACATGTTCGAACCATGACCACCCTATAAGAACGGATAGAGCACTTTCAATTGATGGACAACAAATAATAAAAAATAACATAATTGTACCGATGATAAGAGGCAGAACATCAATAATGGATAGACAACAAATGGAAAGAAGAAACATAATCGAATGTTCAAATGGGAGTATTGTTGATTCTAGAAGATCATTGACCAATCGATTGGGTGTTCCTAATTCATCAAATGTAGATGAATTAGTTAACATAGTTGAAGAACCAACTGATTTGGACTTGAACTTGAGGCTTTAATAAGATAAAAAAAATTATGTGGATCTTCTTCGTTAGGTGGTCGATGGGTATCTAAAAATGAATTAAGTTTAAGATGTTTCTTAAAATTTTATTTTATATATGTTGTTTGATAGATGGTGTTTAGAGTGCACTTTCTGTATTTATTTTATTTTATTCTATTTTAAGTCAGATAGGATGGGTCTACACTTATATTAGGGTTAGGTCTATTGTTTGATTTATTAAAAGTGTATTGATTTTCATAATCAAAATCATTGATTTGTGGGTACATAATTATACACTCGTTTGTCAAAGATATTAAAAAATAATACTATACTTATTTGAAAATGATTAAATTTATGTTATTATTACTTAAGAAAAATGTCAATCTTGACACATCACCGCTATCCAACTTGTAACTTTCATATCATAATACAAATAAATTCATTTGATAAAATATAACCAATCTTTGTTTTCCTAATTTACTCTATTTTCTTACATTGATTACTTGTCAAATTCTTTTTCTTTTACAAGATCCTTTAAGGAATCATAAATAAGAACAATTTAATTAATTTACCTCTTTCTAAACTCTAGAAACTTGTTTATACTATCAATTGATAAATTGTAATGGTAAAATAAAAATAATTAATTAATTTTTATTTTAATTTTGTAAATTAACAAATAATTTTGGCCAACTAATATAAAACAAAGGGAGTATTTTCTAAAATCTTATTGAAGTGAAAGATAGTTAATTTAGTATGATCCATCTTTGTATTGGATTATAACAATATAATCAGAATTAGAATTTCAAAATTGACTAGATTGTTATAGTTCAGCAATGAAACTAAGAGTGTGTTTGACATTTTTGTTGGAAGGGAATTTTATTTTATTTTTTGGGAAAAACTTTTTTGTTGTCAAAAGGAAGCATGAGTATTTTTTTTGTTGTTAAGAAAAAGCTAAATATTTTCCGCTTCTAAAAAAAGTAGAAGTAAAAAAATATTTTTTTCAAGACTGAAATATCTCTTCCATATTTACATATTTACCAATTCATTCTATTTAAACTAATTAATTTATAAGTTTGGTTAAATTTCATTTAAGAAATTTATATTTATATAATAATTATTTTATTTTATTTTATGTTTATCGGCATTACTTTATATTTGAGGTTTTTAATTATATTTAAGTCGTCATGTTAATATTATTTCAATATTTAATTTATGTTTTATTTAGACATGCATAATATTGCTTTGAAATCCAAAAAATATACATCAAATTAAAATATATAAAAATGTAACACCCTAAAAAATTACAGACATACATAGATGATATACATAACTACATTACTACATACATACAGACAGAATACATAGACCTACCTGAATACATATATAATATATAATATATATATATAGATATCATGCACTATTTTGAGAAATGCTACATCAATCCGAAAATTATACTAAGTATTATGATCATAACAATTAGCGCATACATACGTATCCATCACATCTATGTATCCCTTCAACCTTTTTGTATGTTGTATGTATGATGCCACATATATTGAAAATTCAGGCTCTTGTTTCTTCACCTCAACGATGTATCTGATTTACAAACTTTTCCTTCAACTTATCAATCTTTAAATTCCCCCCCCCCCCCCCCCCCCCAGATTGCAATGATCTGTTGCGATTCACAAACCAATATTTTGAACGACCAGCATCCATCACTTATGTATCGTCAACCATTCGGCTCACTTCCTAGATTTTGGAATATCTCGACAAGATCGACAAGTTCATGTAATATTAGTAAAATTTCTTGACAAGTTCAAATAAAAAATTGCGAGTTTTGTGGAAGAATGAGAAGAAAAATTTTAAATTTTGAATTAGTGTATTACTATTTGTCAATTATCTTTCTGAAGTTTCGATGTAAAGAGTCCTCTACCAACGCATTTAACCTCATTTATTAAAATAACTTTCATTGAGTCTCTGCACCTATCCTTTTAATATGAACCTTTGTTTAGAGCGTCTTGAGGGAATAAGATCCTAGTAAGTTAAGTGTGTAATTATGCCTAAATCTTAAATTTCACTTAGAAGATGTTGCTTTATGAGCACATTTATCATTAAGAAGACAAATACTATTTATCTTTTGATGTTTAAAGTAATAAATAGACACACTCGCAAATGTGACACCATATCAAAATTTGTATTATTAATTAGTGGATTTAGTTCATGATATATAAATACATTATTGTAATGTGTTATACTTTTCCTCTTGAAAAGCAAATATTCTTTTTTTTTGTTGTTCTAAAAAACTATTTTTCTGGCACGTACATCACTATATACTTATCCATTATTACAAAAATGTATATCTAAAAATAATGAACTTTCGATGAAAGTACATCACGAAAAATTCCACATAATTTTTTTGAATAAATAATTAATATATTAGCATATAAATAATTTTTAAATTTCCCAGGATCTATCCTATACAATAAAAATTGTTACCATATAAAAATAGTCAAAAGTAAAAAGAGAAATTAAATTACTGTAATTAACTAAAGAAAAAAAATAAATGGGGTATTTTCTTTGAATATAGATGATGAATTAGGGGAAAATAACTATATTTCCAATTTATATTGGTAGCAAAGTTTTATCACTTACTGCAACATTTTTTTTTTAATTTACCACTTCAAAATTGAAAAACATATAAGAAGGGAGGAAATTAACTAGATTTGGTTTCCTACTTCAAAAATGGAAAACATATAAAAGAAGGGAGAAAATTAACTAGATTTCCAAAACAATTTGGTAGAAAAGTTATCACTTATTGCAACAATATCTGGAATTACTATTACAAAATTGGAAGACACATAAATGGAGTGCCTATAAATGTTTCTTAAATTTCGTTGAATTATATTGCATAGTTGGTCTTTCTCTCTATCATTTCTTACTTTAGAGGAAAAAATTTGTCATCAAATATGTATAACGCTAACTTTTCTCCATTTTTAGGACCTTCTCTTATCCTACTTTTTTGCCCCGTATGCAATGGAATGTTTCATACTTATTCCGAATTGTAAAAAAAAAAAATCATATACAAATTACCCATCCATTATCATTGAAGCCAAGGACATCATTTACATTGCTTCTGTATGATTTGGTACTTTTTTACCAGGATATTCTCTATAAACTCCAACCCGGACCACGAAAGGTTAGACAGAGAAAGAAACAATAAATATGTGATCATACCAAACACCATCTTCAAATCTTAAACACCCATACTATTAGGGCAGAGTACTACCACGCTAGACAACAAGGCACGGAAGAAAAGCAAACATGTTTGTACCGATCAAAAGGGGTATAACACCAATAATGGATAGAGAACAGATGGAAAGAAGGAGCATGGTTGAAAGCTGAAGGAGGCTATTGTTGATCATACCACGCCATTGATCAATCAGTTGGATGTTCCTATTACGTCAAATGAAGATGAGTTAGTTAACATAAATGCAGAACAAACTGAACTGGATTTGAAATTGAGGCTTTAATTAGAGAAACAAGTATCTGGATCTTCTTTATAAGATGGTTGTTTTGTTTGAAGTTTTTGTTAAAAGTTTATTTCATATATGTTTGTCTAATAGAAGGGTGTCTAAGAGTCTAATTTTTTATTTTGTTTTATTTTATTTTAATTTTGGTTAGATAGGGTGTGTGTCTAAGATTATTTTATGATTAGAGTCTATTATTCTATTTTTAATCTATTGCATATCGAGTTTTATGGATATTTTTTCAATGATATTGGTCATAAATCTCATAATAATACTGATAAATTGTGTGTGACGGCCTTTCATTTTGATCATATAATACCCAATTTATAGTGTGATTCATCAGTATTAAAACATAAGATGAAAGTTCAAATAAATCATATATAAGAACATTAAAAAGTTTCACATCATTGCATCTTAAATTATAACTACATTCACTATAAAATACAGTAAAATTTCACTAAACTAAAAATTAGATAATTAAAACTCTCCCTCAGATAATATTTTCCTCCGACCTAACTTGGGACAATGAAAAGAAATCACATATTTTGATAAGATAATATATTTTCAGAAGACTTTTATTTAAATATATGGTCCAATTAATATTATAAATTAATATTTTCTTTTAAATGGAAATATATGTAAGACAATTTAGTGAAATATGATTCTTTCTGTTCTATTTTTATTAAAATTTAAATCTAGTCGAAGTTTATCTCAAACTTTTCTTATTGCATCCAAATGTTTCATTGTTGTCTTTTCTAATTGGATTATAAAATTTTGAAGAGTTCTAAATGCAATAAGTGCTTCTTTACGTGCGATTGGTTCTAAATGTATCGAATCATCTTCAACTTTATCGTCAACATTGTTTTCTGAATAAATAATTATTATATTAGCATATAAATAATTTTTGAATTTGATAGGACCTATAATGTAAAGTGCAAATCATATCAACATAAAAATAGTCAAAGTAAAAAAGAAATCAAATTGTTATAATTAACTAATGAAAAATAATCAGAACGGGTATTTCCTTTGAATATAGATGATGAATTTGGGGGGGGGGGGGGGGGGGAATAACCATGTTTTCAAGTTAAACTATTATTAGAGTTTTGTCACTTCTGCAAAATTATTTTGAATCTACCACTTCAAAAATGGAAAACATATAAATGAAAAGGAGAAAATTTACTAGATTTCCAAATTTATTTGGTAGCATAATTGTCACTTACTGCAACAATATATGAACTTACCATTACGAAATTGAAAGACACATAAAATGAAGAGGAGATCATACCAATGAATCGCCCATAAATGTTCCTTACATTTCATATAATTATATTGCATAGTTGGTACTTTTCTTTACCATTTCTTATTTTAGAAAAAAAATCATTTATTGTTTAAATATGGCATAATGTGTAACTTTTTGCTCCATTTTTAGACCTATCTATTCCACTACTTTTGACCCGTATGTCAATTATAAATATATTTCAATACTCTTTCGAACTCATAAATCATATACAAACTACTTATCCATCTTCAAATCATAACCACCCCCAACGCGTACGGGGATAGTGAATACAATCGTATAGACAACAAATGACACAAGAAAATGTTTGGTACCATTATAAAGGGGTCTTATAACACCAATGATGGATAGACAACAAATGAAAAGAAGAAACATAGTTGGAAGTTCAAAGGAGGCTATGTTGATCTGACTATTAAGGATCAACAATTGATTAGTTTATAGAAAATCGTTTGAATTCTGGATGATAGTTAGCTGTATTTAGGAGTTTAATCTCAATAAACTTATCTCATAATTTCAGATGTAAAATGATATTAATACTATATATACATGATAGACGATACTCTCAAAATATAGAGAGTCAGTATCAAAATTCTCCTTCTTTAACTTGGGATTCGGGCAGTGATGATCCTGCGTCTTTTTTTCGTCCCTATGGACTTCATAATCTTCGACCAACCAATCTCCTTCTGGCACGTATCGGAGGATCCAGACAAACAAAAGTTTCCTTACCTCCTCTCAATTTCACATTACCCACGATAATTATCTTCTATGGGAAACCACAATCAGTCTTCTATTGAGGTATTTAACTGGGAAAAAAATATATGAATGCTACCCAAACGCCCACACGCACGGTTGTGTCTCCGTCAACCATAAGCTCCACAAATCAAACTCATGTTCCCCAATCCGAATATGAAAAATTGGAATCCAATGACAGGGTTATCCTTCTTCGTATCAAAACAACTATTGATCGGGTCCATCCTTGGACATATTATTAGTCTCGAAACCGCAGCTTAGGCATGGACTAGCCTTCATAATATTTTCAAACTCAATCCTTGCTTCGAGTGATGACTTTGCGTCTCAACTACAATAATGACAAGGCAGTCTCTCCATCATGGAATACGTCCAGCGCAAACGTACAATTTCCAATAATCTTGTTATTGGCCCTTCAACCTGTCACCACTTATGAATCGGGAATATCATGTATGGAATTGATCCATCTTATGGATCCTTTCCCGACGACCACAACCTTCGAACTCCTCCTGTCATTGCGAGGAACTTTTTGTTCTTCTCTGAAGAAGACAAAAACTGCTGATGAATCTGCCCATGTCACTCTCGGCTTAATATGCCAATCGCCAAGTTTCGTCCGACCTTTTATAAGCCAACCCAATAATGAATCAATTCCAAAAAACGCAATCCCAAGCGCACTGACAATTAAAGTCATCTAATCATCCCGCTTTGGACCAAATATGTGGAAAAACTGGCCATGTAGACAAAAAAATTGTTATAATGGTACAATGATCAATACCGCCAACTAATACACTGACCTCAAGCCACGTTTCTACCGCTATCCTCGGCGTTCTCGGACCCCTCTTGGTGTCTTGACTAGGGTGCCACAAATCATGTCAGTGATGATGTTGTAATCTTTCTTTGCCTAAACTATTCTAGAAATGACTCGTTGGTGTTGGTAAGGTTCTCAACTCCCTATAACTCAATTTGGTTCTTCTTCATCCTCTCCCTCTCGATCTTTTCAATTCAAAAAACAATGTCTTAATTATTCCATCAAAATTACAATAATCTTCTCTAGGTGATTAATTTACTCGTGATAACATCTCATCAATTGAGTCTTCACCCTTCTTGTTTGCTTTATAAAGGACCTACGGGAAGGAAAGGTTCTACTTCGCGGAATAATTAAACATGGCTCTATCTCTTGAACTGCCCTCTCATCTTCCATATCACCCAGAAGTTTTTGGGCTGCAAAAAGGTTTTCTTTTAAACATGGCATGATCTGACATTGGTCAGCCATCGTAAATCTGTTCTCGTGTTGGCTTCCAGTGTTAATCTTCCAATTCTAGCAATAAACTCCCCTCTGTTTGTGGCCCCTGTAAACTTGGAGAGTCGTCGTTTCCATTAGCGGTGTCTCATCGGTCAAGTTCTTTTCCTTTGGGAATTAGTCTATTTGATTTATGGAGCCCTACTCAATTGATTAGTTAATGAGAAACAAGTACTTTGTTAATGTCTAGATGATTATCTAATTTGTATGGATTTTTTTTGTCTCTAAAATATCACGTGTTCACAATCTGTAAGGCGTTACAAATGGTTGGAAACTCAATTTAGTCACAAACTAAATCTATTCAAATGATTAGGGAGGTGATATCGCAAGTCTCTACTTTGTCCACCCCCCCCAATCGGTATGATTATCGCTTAATTGTCCCCTACTCATGAAAAAATGAGTGCTCCTGAAGTGTACCGCACATTGTTGAAAAGGGTCTTGCTCTTCTTGCAAACTATCTCTTCCCCTTAACATTTGTGTGAACATGACTTCTCCACATCCACTTTTTACCTTATAATCGGGTGTCAGTCCATCTCTTAATTTCTCAAATCCATTTTTCTCTCTCACAATAGTAGTCCCGATCTACTCATACTTAAAATTTTTGGGTGTTGTGTTATCCTTTTTGCGTCCCTACAACAATCATAAAATTCAGTATCGCTCTTTGCCTTGTGTTTCTTAGGATACAGCGTAAGCACAAAGGATACTCGCGTGATTTTCATGTTTCATCAAGTGTCTTTACATTGCCCGTCATGTAATTTTGAATGAGAAAAACTTTCTTTATCCATAATGACCATAAACTCCAAACATGCTCTCCAGCGTTAAGCTCTTTTCAATATTAATATACTGCCTCTTGTTTACTCATCTGACCCTGTCAGGCCCCTACTTTGTCCTAGTCTTTAATTTCTTCTACACTTTTAATTATCCCCATCCAGTTGCCATCATCTTGTCTCCACTCCTGATCTGCCACTTGCGAGCCTAGAAACCACCAATTCCTTCAGCTTTACGTCTCAGTTTCCGTTTCCCCCTTTGTTCCTCCATCTTCTACATTTCCCTATATTCGTCAATCCTCAACGTCTATTACCATATGACTTTTTTTTACTAGAGGCCTAAACTAATGGGGCTCTTAACCTAAGACATTCCATTGCCTGTTCCGTCAGAAAAACACCTGCTCTCCTCATATGGAACCACAAATTTGTAAGGAAGCAAGTTCATTCCAAAATGGTGTGAGCGCCATGGTCAATGAATTGAATGCCTGATTCGTAATGGCAACTTGGTCCTCGACATCTCCTCATCAGACAACTTATCGGGTGTACAATGGTAGTCGAAGTTAAACGACATGACAATGGAAGGTTGAGCGGGTATACACCGATCGTTCTTGGGGTAAAGGTGTATCCACCACAAGAAGGGTGTGATTATTTGTACCTTTAGCCCTTTGTGAAGCCTATACATTTCGGGGTGGTCTTATCACTTGCACTTGCTCGTGGCTGGCCACTTTAACAATTGATGCTAGTAACGCTGTCTTAATGGCGATCTTCAAGAGGTGTGTACATGTCTCAGTCCTTGGCTTTATCGATACACAAATATCCATAATTATGTTTGGGCATAGAAAAAATCTCTATGGTTTGAAAAAACAAGCCCCTCGAGCTTGGTTTATGTGCAACTGAAAATTTTCTAGGCAACAGGATTTCGGAGTTTTATACTGACTTTTCCTTTTTGTTCGCAATGTCGGCTCTTACTCTTACCTACTATAGTCTATGTAGATGATGTCATTTGTACAGGTAATGACTCTATTTATCTCCAACTACAGCCAATTTGGGACTTCGTTTCTCCCTTAAAGCTTGGGCAATGAGTTTCTTTTCTTGGGATTGAAGTACTGAATCACCATGGTTCTTGTACTGTCTCAGTACTCTAGCATCAAGGATATTCTCACGTAGCCATCTCCACGAAGCCGAAAACCAGCATTAATAAACCCTGTGCGATCTCGACTGCCACCTCACACTGCTGGACGGCACTGTAAGGCTCCAGATGCTACTTTATATATACGCTATGGTTGGTGTGCTTGCTATACACCAGCCATTACTGTTCCAGACATATCTTATGGGTTAAGGGTTGCCAGTTTATGCCACGATCCTCGACTATATCACTGGTATGCAGTTAAACGTATTTTGCGATACCTAAGGGCAAATGCACCTTGTCTCCAATTTTTTCCATCATCAGATCAGTAACTTCAAGCTTACTCTTAATGTGAGATGGGCTGCGACATCATTGATCGTCGCTTCAACATGGCTATCGCTATTTTGTAGGAGGTAATTTGTGATCTGGTTCTTCTCGCAAGCAAACTGTTGTGCCTCGCTCAGCACAGAGGCAGAATAAAGAGCAGTTGGCTTTGCCCAGCCGAGTGGCCTGGATCGAAAATCTTGTTTGAATTTGGCGTCCATTTCAGCAAGCCACCGTGCTTCTATTGTGTAAGTAAGTGCACTTTACATGGTACCAATCCTGTTTTTCACAATCGCTCAAAACACATCGAGATTTAATTATCATTTTGTTCGTTAGACGAAACAGTTGAGCAAGGCTTGCTGATGTTGCGTTAAGTGCTCCCATATGTCACAGATACAGTTTGCCGGATATCTTCACAAAGGCACTAGGCTCGTCTCTTTTTATTCATTTTCATGACAAGCTCAATGTCCGTACACTACCGTTGAGCTTAATGGGGGATATTAAGGATAAACAATTGTAGTCTTATCGCAATAGTTTGAATTATCCTTTGGATGATAGTTAGCTTGTATTTAGGAGTTTTAATCTCATATAAACTCTATCTTATGTATTTCAGATTAAATCTGATGTAATACTATAGATACATGAATAGACGATACTCTCAAAATATAGAGAGTCATTATCAAATTCTCCTTCTTTAACTGTACCACACAATTGATCAATCGATTGGATGTTCATATTTCATCAAATGCAGGCGAGTTAGTTAACATAGCGGAAGAACAAATTAATTTGGACTTGAACTTGAAGCTTTAATTAGAGAAATAATATGTGGATATGCTTTGTAAGACGGGTGTCTAATTTATTTATTTTTTTGAAGTATTTTTTAAAAATTTATTAGAGTCTAAATCTATTGTTTTGTTTTGTTTTCTTCTTATTTTTTTTAGATAGGTTATGTGTAAAATTATTTTATAGTTAGTCTATTATTTTTTAATTAAATATTTATCTTGATTCCATTATCCAAACTCTATTTATTTGTGTGTAAATTCTTCTCTATTTCCCAGTTGAAGATATTAAAACACAAAATTATAATTATTCAAAATATAATTAATAACAGATACTATTACTAAGCAAGAATGTCAAGTTCCAGCAAATCAACGCTTCTCTACCTTGCAATTTTCACATCATATAGAAGGATGTTATATTTGTTATAGTACAGCTTTCTGAACTCTATTATTTAGAATGTGTATAAAAATCTTATTCAAAGTATGTTTTAAGTTTTCATAAGCAAAAGGTGATCAAATGTAAAAGTAATTAAGGTGAATAACATGATTCAGCATAATTTATATATATATATATGCGTGATCTCAAGAAAATAAAAGAAATAATCAAATAGTGATCATGAATATGTTCAAATAAACACAAACTAAGTCGGATGTGAGCTAGGATCTAAGGCGCCCAGATCAAGTTACGGGCTTCTTCGCGGAAGAGGGTGCTTCAAATCCAATTTGACATTTGTCATTTTTTTGTGCCAAACCTCATCATTAAATTGGGTTTTTTCCTTGCTTAAATGAAAACATTAAGTTTTTAAAAATATGTAAGAACATAAATATGAGAAAAATAAATACTCTTTAATTATCTAAGTAGTATTTAAGATAAACAAATTAAATTAAAAGTAATATTTTTAAAAAAAAAATAATTCACCCAATCATTAGCCTACAAGTTAATAAAGAATTGGCTGTGGAAAATTGTCTTGTTAGTAAATCAGGAATTATATATATATATAAAGCCAACAATTAAAAAAAACACTGCAATATTTAATTGTATAATATATTATGTGAGTTGTACTATTTATATTTTCTTCACATTATCTTTATTTTACCTTATCAAAATTTAGGAATCAATTTTTATAATGTTAGAAGAATCATATTTATAGTAAAGAGATTTAATTATTATCTTTTTTTTTTCAAATTATTTCTTGAATGAGTATCAAATATCATATGTCTAAATGTTGATATCAAGGACTTAGATTTAATTAATTGAGAGTTATAACAATAATTAATGTAGAGTGAGAAAATAAGCAATTAAGTGAGGGTTATAACAATACTCAATGGTGGTTACTTTCCAAAGAAATTGGCTACAATTGCAATTGCAATTACAAAGAACTTAAATATGCGCTAATTATATTTTTTTTATGGTACAAATGCATTATTCACTTGATGCTAATATAATTTGCAATGACGAAAAATTTAAGGTGAGATATATCTTTTGGTCCATTTTTTTACTAATAAATATTGTATATTTGAACACACCAAACTGTTGGGCTTAGGCCCGGTGCATCGCACGGGCATCACTTTCTAATATATATGTGTTTATTTGAGCGCGCGCCCGTGTTTGAGTGAAAAAGTCCCATATTTACCATCGGAAAGAAAAAGAATTTGATTTTATAAGGTACTATTGGACACTTGTAATGTGACCGTTATCGCAAACACACTAATTCTTTTCTCTATTTTTATTTTTATTTTCACCCGTTGTCCAGAGCACACATTGAAACTTCGACTAAATTCTAATCGCGCTCTGCAGGGATCAATTGGGTGTGATGCTCTTAACAGGATTTTCTCCATACTCAGGGCTCGAACTCGAGATCTTTTGTTTTTCCACCAGTCTCCGAAATACACATTGAAACTTCGACTAAATCCGGATCACTCTCTACAGGGCCCATTCGGAAGTGACGTTCCCAACAAAATTTTTCTTCATACCCAGAACTCAAATCCAAAATCTCTGATTAAAGGTGAAACACTCCCACAAGTTCACCACAACCTATGTTGATACATAAATTTCATTCAATATAATAATAGTTAATTAGTAATTCAAGATTTAGAAAATAGTGAACTTTATTGGCTGAAAGACGTGTAAACTCTCCCATGTCTATCTAGCGAAATTTCGAATAGATTTCATTACTGTCCTTTTGTTTTTTTTTTTTTTAAGGAAAAACAGATAAGGTGAATCCAATACTCCCAACCAATCAATCAAACAAACAAACATATTTATTTGTTTGTTTACCAAGAATAGTTACAGTAGCTAACTAAATATAACCAAAAAAAAAAAGTAATTCTCCGTTTCACAAAGAATGATCTGTTATAATTTGACAAAAAAAATTTAAACTATAAAAGAACCCTTTTAATATCTTATAGGTGTTTTTACCTGAGAAAAACAGGGACAAGTATAGATGTACAGTCAAGAAATTATCCTCTTGATTGGTGCCTTAAATCTGTACGTGAACAACTGATTTTAAAAATGTTCACAAAAAAAGTCATTTTTTTGAACAAACTAAAAGGAGGAAAAGAGATCATTTTTCTTTAAACGGACTAGTTATGTACAAATATATATATTTTTTCGTCAGCTATAATGTAGAAAATTGAGATAAAACATCTAGATCAGAATTAAGAGTGTTGCGAACTCGGTTTCTCCTCTTTGTCCACTGTCACTTTTGGCAGTCTCCCAACAGACATTGCAACTCCAACTGATGAATTATGATTATTACAAAGAATTTTCCTTGGCGTTTAAGCAGCTTAATGTTGGGTTTGAATGAATTAAAGCGTCATGAGGAAGCTTAAAATTATAAATCGTAAAAGTGATAAATTAGATGATCAAAACTATACTTAATAGCATAATATCATTATATGATTTGACCAATTGATCTAACTTACAATATAAAAAACAATTAAAATATGTTGGGAGAAAAATCTCCCCCTAAACAAAACTCTCTAAATAAATACATCGTGGGATTTATTATGTTTTTGGTATGAGAATAATAATCTTGAGATTAAGGCTTTTACAAAAAAAGAATACCCAACTAGGAAAGAAATTCTAAGAATTGAATTTTTAGAGAAAGTTAAACTTCACCAACAAGTATAGTAATTAATTCTAGCTTTCAAATGTAAATTTAAATTTAATTTTGCAAAAAAGTAGGGAAGGTAAAATACTAACACTTAATAGTTTATTATTCATAAGGTCATTGTTCATTTTCAATCATATTCAGTCCAAGTGTAGCATTTCTTGATTCATTCATGGGTCTATAAGTGGAAGTTGTAGTTGAGTGTTGTTTTCTTATTAAGGAGGCATTTTTGCGTTCTTTTCATCTTTTGCAAAAATACTTTTTGATCCTAAATTGACATATTGTTAATAGGAAAGGAGTTTGAAATGTTAATTGTATAGTAGCTTAAAAATTGACAAATCATTAACACAATATTGAGTTTGTTTTTATTTGACTATAGCAAGTTAAGGGAAAATGTAATAATGCATTATTAAGATGGTAGTAGGTTATTGATCAATTTCATTATATTTACAGTGACTTACATGTAATGAAATTGTTGCATTTGAATGTGCATTATTATGTCAACAGGTTTTACCATCAATTTAAATTGATCGTCTTTTAAAGTTATCGATTGTAAAAAAAAATGACATGAATTTGAAATTTTATTTAGTGACCAAATTGTCAAGGTAAATCCACCCCGACTTAAAGGTCCCAATTGCAAGCTATCGTAGTGAGTCTCCTTTCTTAAAATATAGAGTTAATATTTGTTTAAATAGATTATTCATATATTAGTTATTATATTTTATTTATCTCACGTTATCTATCGTGGTTACTAAAAATGGATATATCAAATTATTTGTCATTTTAGAAGTTCAAATATAATTAATTATTTATTTTTCATTTCACCCTTAGTAAATCTTTTGCCAGCTCCACCACCCCATCCCCATCCTCTCCCCAAAAAAATATAAGTTTATTTTTAAATAATATTTTAAATTTAATTCAAAAATTATATTCTATTCTCTAGTAAAAATAAAAGTCATTTTCTCAAAAATATTTTTTATTCGTAAATCAAACACTAAAAAAATCTTTTTCGAAAAAAATATTTTCTACTCACCAATCAAACATGATAAAATAAGCCAAAAATCTACTTATTTTCCAAAAAAAAAATTATTTTATACCGAATACACCCTCAATGGAAAAAAAAATATGACTTAGACATAAATAAAGGTAATATATTCCTCTAACTAATTTCTCAATAAACTTACAAATAAAATAAGAATAAATAATTTGGGACGGAAAGTGGAATATTATAATCCCCTAACCAAATCAATGTGTATAGATCAAATTGTAATATACAATCATACAACTTGTGAGTTTTGAACACGCAAGCACTAGCGCATTCAAAATGTTTAAAATTACTGGGCTATATCAACTTATTATGTCAAGGGTGTTCAAAATATATCATTTAATCAGTTCGTGTATCATTTTATTGTATATACATTAATTTTCCCGATGAAGTGTGACCACGTGGCTCCGCTCCGTGCTTGCTTAGTGTGATTTATATTTTCTATATGTATATGCTATTACACAATAGGACATTTATCGAATATACACAAAGTGCTTAACCCAAAAGACAAAGATTGTAACAGAAATGATAGCACTTGAGCATTATCCTAGGACGTTATATAAGAAATACTATTTTTTTCTTTCTCTAGTCGTGATTAGAACTATCAAAAAGGATTGACCCAGCCTCACCTGGCTCAAGCCTCGCGAGTCAAGAAATTTGAAGGGCTAAGGAGGACCGACCCTTCATTTGGTAGGGCTTGAATGCGCAACCCAACTCAATCCTATAAAGGGGTCGAGGGATGGGGCGGGCTAGCCCTTCTATTTTTTTTCTTTTCCAATTTATAATTCTATAACATCAAGAACATCCGAAGATTTTCAAATCAAATATGATAAACAATGATTTTATTTCAATAAACTAGTAAAAATCTAGTATAATTAGCATGTATCTCACAATTAAATATGTGAGTGAGATAAGAGAGTGACAAGCAAGATGGGAGGGAGGTGAGAATGTGATATTTATATATGTATCCTAGATAAATGCGAATCTACTTGAATAGAGTGTATCTACAAACAAATTAACCTACTTTTGAGTCTATATATTTTTGAGTTACTTGTATCTGGGAACGAAGATTCATAATATTACAACATAATGTGTAGTCAAATAATTAGATTATATATTAGTGCGATTATTATAAATTACTTTTAAATAAAAAATTTTGGCTCATAGACCGATCTAGTCCCGATCAAACCTCAAGGGTCAAAGACTTATATAAATTGAACTTAAAAGTCTTATTTAATGACTTGAAAATTATATCTAACCTACCGCAAAAAGGTAGATTTTAAATCGACCCCTGACTAATAACCTCATCCTTTGCACGGCCAGCAATTCGTTGATATACAAAAAGGTCTCCAATTAATCCCTACGTGGATAGTGGATTGTAATTTTGCGAGACGTGAAAGCTAGTGAACCACATGTTACGTTAATGCTACTTTATCCCCTACTCTTTTGAAAAATAAATAAATAAACAAGTAATATATTATTATTTTTTTGTAAAAATAAAATAAAAAATACCGTTTTAGACGTTCCTCTATCCGTACTTTTCTCTTGGATCACAAATCCATTTTCCAAATCAAAACAAACTAAAAAAGCATTTTTAAAAGGATAATAATAATAATAAATATATTAATGTTCGAAATCATTTATCTTTTCTTTTTTTTCTATATATAATTCACTCTTTTTCATTCATAAAACCAAAAAACAAAAAATAAAAAATAAAAAATCAAAGATCCCTAAAGTAGTTACAAACATCTTTAGGGTTGTTCTAATCAGCCCCGCCAAAAAAAAACCAACCCTTTTTTTCTACGTTACATTATTGTTTAATCATATTATAAAGGGGGTTGGTTTTTGTTCTTGATTATTTATTAGATCTTAATAATTTATTTGTATTAATATAATTTATTCATCATGAGTGATGATAAAAAGTACATTACTGCTGAGGAATTGAAGAAACATGACAAACCAGATGATTTATGGATTTCAATTCAAGGAAAATGTTACAATGTTACAGACTGGGTGAAAGAACATCCCGGTGGCGATATTCCGATTCGTAGTTTGGCTGGACAAGAAGCTACTGATGCATTCATTGCTTTTCATCCAGGTTCGATTTAGAAATTCGCTTTAATTATATGTATGGATTAGTAGTAGATCATTCGGGAATCTTTGAAATTTCATGGATACAGGTGCTAGTGCTTGAAATATCTTCGACAAGTTGTCACCGAGATAATCATCTAAAGATTACGAGGTAAACAGTTGTTGTGTCTAAAGATTCAGGAAACTCTGTTCTGAATTTTCGAAGCCTCTCCCCCCCCAGGATGTTTGACAAGAAGGGGCATGGAGTGATTTATTCCTTCTGTTTTGTGGCATTGTTAATGTCCTTGAGTTTCTGTGGTGTTTTGTTGAGTAAAAATTTCTTGGTTCATATGGTTTCTGCTGCATTCTTGGGATTAGCTTGGATGCAGATATCTTATTTGGGACACGATTCGGGTCAACATGATATATGACAAAAACAACATTTAAATACTGCGATCAACCCTTAGCCACAGATTTCTTACGGAAATTGTCTTACTGGGATAAGTATTGCTTGGTGGAAATGGACACATAACGCTCATCATGTCGCGTGTAATAGCCTTGATCATGACCCTGATCTACAACACTTGCCAGTTTTCGCTGTTTCTACAAAGTTTTTCAAATCATTGAGATCTAGCTTTTATGGAAGAGAGCTAACATTTGATTCGCTTGCAAAATTCTTTGTGAGTTATCAACACTTTACGTATTACCCTATAATGTGCGTAGCACGAGTGAATCTCTTTGTCCAAACATTCTTGTTATTGTTTTCGACAAGGAAAGTACCAGACAGAGCTTTGAACATATTGGGAATACTTGTTTTCTGGACTTGGTTTCCTCTTCTTATTAGTACATTGCCTAATTGGACAGAGAGGTTCTTGTTTGTGCTTTTAAGTTTCTGTGTTACATCACTACAACATATTCAATTCACTCTTAACCATTTCGCTGCTGATGTATACGTTGGACAGCCAGAAGGGAACGATTGGTTTGAGAAACAAACGAGTGGTACTATAGATATCGCGTGTTCTTCATGGATGGATTGGTTCTATGGAGGATTACAATTTCAACTTGAACATCATTTGTTCCCAAGGTTGCCTAGATGCCATTTGAGGAAAGTGTCACCAATTGTTCAAGATTTGTGCAAAAAACACAAGTTGCCATATAGGAGTTTGTCATTTTATGAAGCTAATGTTTGGACATTAAGGACTTTAAAGACAGCAGCAATACAAGCCAGGGGTCTACTTTGGGAAGCTGTTAATACTCATGGTTAATTAATATTTGGACTTTGGACAAATTTTTTATAACAAATTACTAAGTAGTATGTTGTTTTTTTCAAGTAATGTGTGTATTTTAATCTATGTTGTTGGATGTGTTTTTTGCTGTGTTGATATGGGATTTTTGTATTTTCGTTTTATATATATATATATTATATTATTTTGTATTTGTATTGGTGCTTGAATAATCTGGATTAGCCGATGTTAGGCCAATTAAAAGGGAGGCACTTTTGAACATGATTTTGGGTTTATGTTAACATTCAGATAATGACTATGAAATTACGTTGATACTTTCACATATAGGTAACATATCTTAGCGTTTAACTTTCAGTTTGTCTCTAGCCATCAAATGAAAAGTAAGCAACCCGTTCTCCTCTATTTGAAAGAAGGGGGCTTCCAATTTTGTCGTGCTTGAAATTTTTGTGTGTTCTCCATATTATTGTATATACTTAATCATTTCATTACTTTTCAATTTTCTATTGATAAAGGTCCATTCTCTATAATACTTTCAAACTTAAATCTGAGATATCTGAGTGAAAACGAAAAAATTCTATTGATTCCACTGCGATCTTAATTGGTGGACATATAACTGCAATCCACGTGGAGGAAATTGTGGCCTTTTGAGCCGAACGTGCCACTTAAAAAAGTGGACCGAATCTCTCCACATACTTTGGGTCTGCGCTGTTACATCATAGAGAATATCGTTATTTTTTTAAAATTTATCTATTAACCATTAACTAAAATACACAATTCAAAGTAGAAAAATAATTGAAAATTTACTTGTAATAATTTTCAGAAAGAAAATCTATACCATAATTTTATATTAGTTTGACAAAATAATTAGCCTGCATCTACAAGTTATCTCCACACAATATTTTAAGAAATTTATACATTTCTATCCTTGTGTTTAAAATGAATGAGAGTAAGCTATTTATTGAAGTCATGAAATGCAGAATGAAATCTGAATTTATCAATACCAATTATATTTTCTAATTACAACAATAATATATCTACTTAAATTCTAGAAAGTGGAATTTGAGAGGATATAATTGTCACTACCTGACTATGGAGGTAGCAATGATGTTTTCGAGAGACCCTCAGTTCAAGTTCATTAAATTCAAGTAAAAAAGAAGTAAACAATGGAAGAAAGCATAAAAATGACATAAGAAAAGTACGATAAATTTTACCAAAAAAAAAAATCTGATAATCCAAATACACTCAACAACATACATGATAACGGGAACTAGTCCTTGTTATCTCTTGTACTAAGATTAGCAAACCAAAAATAATAAAAGATGAAATGAAAAGGCAAAGAACTATCCTATCCCACGAAACTTACTGTGAGTCCTTAAAAAAATTAATCCCCTCAAATACTCGTGATTGTAGATTAATTTCTCACAAGACAAGACAGATTAACCATTAAAAAAGTATACGATACCTTGAACTTTGATAAATTCAATGAACTCAAAAAGACAAGAACGAAATCGCACACACATACACGATCGTTGAATCTTGTTTGTAAAGTATGTATGCTTTAATGGAAGAATTCAATACTGAAAAAATGAGAAAAGTCTCTATTTATATCCAACAAATGTTAATATCAATTGTGTTAATTGTGAAAAGGGTCACAATTCCTTAGAAAAGAGACAACCTTTCAAAAAGCTCACAATCTTTTGAATGATCACATCCTCTTAGAGAAGACAAAACCTTCTGTAAAGGTTACAACAATTCAGGAGAGTTACAATCCTTCACCTCCTATTCACGCCTTCAAAACTCAACAGTCCTACGACATGCAACAGACCACCATAAGACAAGACGACACTTCACCCCTACTAATTTTCTATCCAAAATACGAAACATTCACTCTTTTCCTATCTGTAATCATGTCCTCGATAATATGAAACAGTATCATATCCTGTCTAATCATCTATCTCCAATAACTCAATAACTATATTTTAAATAAAGAATATTGCTTCTAGAAAAGAGTATTAAACCCTCTAAAATCTCCCTCCCACACCCCTCCACCCCTTTTGTTATTATATATATATAAGGGAGAAAATGTGCAAACAACAAATTTAGGAAAAACTCCTAATAATGTTGATTAGACACATTGATAGTTGAATATTGAATTTCATCCACCAATAGAATCCATAATTTTTCAAATTATCCTAACAAAGCTTATCCTTTTATTTCCCTCCTCCTCAGCCCCGTTATGTCTTTTTCCGATAAGATTTTTCATTTTCTCCGCAACCAAACAAAATCCATCTCTCCACAATATTCGCATTACAATTTCTTCTTCATCACCAAAACAAAAAATGTTCACTAACAATATCTAATTTCGCCGGAATCTGACGTCATCATATGGCTACTCTTTTGCCGTCACCGGACATTTCTTCCTTCTCCGCCGGAAGAATACACCTAAACAAACTGGTGTTGCGAAGAAGAGTTGTTAAGGTCTGTTCGAGTGTGAAGGATTTGGAGGATGTTGGGTTGCTGTACGGACAGTTTTCTGCTCCGTTGAAGGTTAATACGATGTCGTCTTCCAAACTTGATAAGGAGGAAGAACAGAAGAGGAATTACTATCTGAATACCGGTTCTGCTATTCGGATTCTCAGAGAAGAGTTTCCAGCGCTATTTTATAAGGAGCCAAACTTTGATATCTACAGGTTAGATTGAATACTTCTTTGAAAAATATCCTATTTTGTTTGAATTATGTGCTTGGCTATCGAACTCCGATAAATTAGTACAGGAGATCTAGGATTTTGAGTTTATGGGTTCTAAGTTCTAAATCAGGAAAGTTATTGTGTTTTTGATAAATTAGTTATAGATAATAAGTGGATTTTTAACACAAATATGGGGTCTATGCTAATGCTATTGAGTTCTGCTAAATTCGTAATTGGAATGCTAGCTCTGCAACCTCAATTTAGAAGGTCGACAGTGTTAATTGAGGCGGTCAAGATCAAAGAGACTACTATCTTTGAAGAAGCTTCATAGAGAAGGGACCGGAGTAATTCGACAGAGACTAAGATACTCAACGGCATGTACATCATGATGGTTGAAGAGTTTCAAGAATTGCTCTGAGGGGGAATGTAAGAATTTTATGAAGAATCTAGAATAGTCAAAGAGTTATAGAGAATTGGGAATGAGAGTACTAGCGTGATTGTAGAAAAAGTTCAATATTGTAGAAGAGAATAGTAAATATCTTTAACTAGATCCTTCCATCATATAAATACAAGTGGTTAAGTTTCAGTTGTAACCAAGTAAGAGGAAGCAAGTTAGCTAGCAACAAGTGAGTGGGAAGTAAGAGAGAGTTGCTAGAGTGTTAATGCAAGAAGAATTGCGCGTAAGACCTATAAGACCAAAGTGGATCCTTACTTTGCAATAATAAAATTGAAGTTGTGACTTGTGAGCAACCGAGTGTGCCCAATAACAATATCCTACAAAATGTTTTAGACACATTTTGGGAGTTGGAATTGCAGGTGATGAATACAAAATATTAATCAAGTTTTGATGCAGGAGGTTGAAACTTCTCGTTACCTGACCCTAACTAATTTGTGATCAAGGTTAAAAGATCCTGTTTTTTTTTTTTTTTTGTTTGCTGCTTTATCAGTCTTTTCGTTGTGGGAAATTTTGTTTTGATAGTAGCTTCCTTTTTCTTCAACTGGTTCTATGTACACTAGCTAGAAGTCTAGTTCTCATCATCTGGCCTACGGGCAAGTGCTTCTTTTAGTTAATACTTCAACTTCAATCTCATCTTACCCTTTTGTAGTCTTTAGTCAGCAAGAAGATTGAGTATGCCTTTAGTAGCTTTCAATCTATACTTGCATCTCAGAATCGGCTGTTAAGACTTGAGAGAAATAAACTCAAGGGTAGGAAGAGGAAAAACATTAGAACTCCCTTCATATTTGAAAACATTTGGCTACGAGAGATGGACTTTGATATAATAGTTGGCTGGATGGTGGAATAACTACAAAGTGGCGGGAAGTCTGTCATCCAACTTAGTTAAAAGGTTGAAGATGCTAAATTTTTTTTTGAAGTGTAGCACGAGGAGGTGTTTGGAAGGGTAAAGGTGAAAATGAAGGAGATCACGAATGAAGTGAGGGAACTAGAGAAGGAAGGAGAGGGGAGGGAGAGATAAAGAGAGGAAAAAGGGTTGAAGACAGAAGCTGAGAGCAATGTAACTTTGTAATTGGAGTAAGGAGATTCAATTTTTTCATAGGGTTAGCTTGCAAATATAATGAGAAATTTCATAAATTTATGGAGGTGAATGGGGTTGAACATCATGAGGGGAAATGAGGATGTAGAAGGGGCTATTCTAGTCTCTTATAGTCGATTATCCAAAGAGGAAGTGGTTTGATCATCCAAAGGCGACTAGCATTTAATCAAATAGGGGATAACACTTGCTTTTTTCTGATGTGGACAAGTCTCAGTCGGATAACTTGTGACATATGCTAATGTGGTTTCTGGTAATGTCAAGCCTAATGATAAACCTCAAAAAGTGCTTTGGCATAGGTGTTGAATGGTAGGTTGGGGAACTTCTCACTACCTATCTTAGCTTGCCTCTAGGTCTGCCTGAAGAGGTTCAAACAATTTGGAGTATGTCACTGCATAGTGTTGAAAAGATACTTGCAGGATTGCAGAAAATATACTTGTCCAAATATGGAAAGGAATACTTATTAAGAGAATGTTATCAAGCAGCCCACATATTTTATGTATCTATTTCAGGTTTATTTTTGGGGGTCACATGGTATGGGGAATGGGGACAACACTTTCGCATCACTTCCCTAAACATCTACATAATATCATGCGAAAAGGTTATGACAGTCCAATAAGTCCAAAGACTACAAGGTGGTGATGTCTCTTGGGATTTGAGATTTAGGAGTATTTTACACGATTTACAGGTTGCAGAATTTTGAAATTTTTTCGAGTTATTCCATAAACAGAGTGCACCAGACGACAGTCAAGAACTCAAGATGTAGGGAGATAAAGGGTGTGCAATAATCTGGTGTTCTTTGTTAAGTATTATTATGAGAAACTCCTGAAAAGGGAGGAGGTTGCTTTCCGTATAGGTCGTTTTGGATCTCGCAGATGAGAAAGGTGTGTTTCTTTACCTGGTTAGCAATTAGAGGGGTGATCTTGCCAGCTGAAAATCTTTTAAAGAGGAGACGTCGTTTTCGCACGATCCTTTGTTTTTTCTATAATTGGAGGGTTTCCCTCATTTTAAAATAGAATTCATGGGACTTCTTCTTCAACTACTAAATCTAGTATTCTAAATTGTACTTTACTCTCCGTTGAAATGGTTTTGCTGACACCGGAGTTTTGGATCGATCCTGGTGATTGAGATCATTTGAAAAACCTGGAAGTCAATATTCCAATCAAACCTCGGATACTAGAGGGGAATATTTCCTTAAGGGACACTGGGTATTCAGTGGTCTTGATCTTTTTCTATAAAAATTTTCCAGATTCTGTACGGTGTTACAAAACTTTAGATTTGTGAATTATTTCAGTTCTTCTCGTTCTTTTGTTCTTCCAACTAGGTTCATTAACTTGGTAACTTCGTGGTTTTCTTCTTTCTGCAAGTTTTTGAATCATAAAGATTCTTTAGACACATATTAACACAATTTTCTTTAAGAAAAATATTTCGGATATTTTTTTTTTAAAATCTGTTTTCTCTGATTCTATTTCGCTACTAGTTTTTTTAATTTGTCTCGTTGTGAAAATATTAACTTTGTTTTTCTTCAAGATGTTCAAAGTTTTGTTCTAAGTATGTTTGGAATACAAAATGAACAACAGTAGGTTACCTATATGTTAATAGGTGCTTTACGTGCAAGAATTCAGGTGAAGACATTGATCATCTCCTTATTCATCATCCGGTAATTTTGAGACTGGTGGGAAATTCTCACATTGGTTCGGTATTTTTGGGTGTTGCTTGGCATAATAAAAGAGGTAACGGTCAGCTGGTGCTAGATCTTATGTGCATAGCCTGGAAGGAAAGAAATAGGAAGGCTTTTAGGGTGTATAGATGTATCTTTTTCAGTTGAGTAGTAGTAGTTTAGCACACTATTTTTTGATGCATCCAAAAGGTTCCTTTATGCATAGAAGTTTTGTTATCATTCTGTAGTCTTCTTAATTTGTTTAGTTTTGTATGTCAGTTTAGTGATATGGCGAGATTGGTGAATCTCTCGTCTTAGATAATTAAAACAAACAATTTGTACTGGAATGAACATAAAAGATTCATTAGGCGACCTGAACTACTTTGAGTCTAAGGTGCAAATGTTATTGATGTTGTTATTGTCATGATATGATAGTTCTATTTCTTGATGGTGTTTTTCTTTTCTCTACAGGGATGATATAGTCTTCAAAGACCCCCTCAACACCTTTACTGGCATTGAGAATTATAAATCGATCTTCTGGGCCTTACGATTTCATGGCAGGATATTCTTTAGAGCTTTGTGGATAGATATTATTAGTGTATGGCAGCCTGTGGAAGGCATGATCATGATCCGATGGACTGTTCATGGCATTCCCCGTGTTCCATGGGAGAGCCGTGGACGATTTGATGGCACTTCAGAGTACAAACTAGACAAAGATGGAAAGATTTATGAACACCGCGTTCACAACATTGCACTAAAGGGACCCCCAAAGTTCCATGTACTTGCTGTACAGGAATTAATTGGATATATTAGCCACCCCTCAACACCAAAGCCGACTTTCTTTAAGATTTCATTCCCTTACTTTGGTAACACAATGCCATTGGCGAAATTTGCAGATACAGACATTGCCTTGGTTCAATTTTCAGCCTCTGTTAAAGAGACGTGAAGAGGAAAATCACAGCGAGAAACAGCATTGTGACAAAGTGCTCGAAGTTTTGATCAATCCTCGCGGTGGGTTGCAACATGCATCAGAACTATAGGTATTTACTCATATACATTATATATACAGCGTTTTCAGGATCAGCTCAACGTATCTGGAGTTCATTCTCATCTTTCTGGGCTTTACTTATCAGTGTTTTGTTCTTCATTTTTAACTCCAGCTACTGCCTTGGGCTAGAAAATTTTACAGGTGTATATTTTTGTATAGTATATCTTACTACTGAGTTTGCAGTTATTATCTGGCTGAATATGTTCAACAGAATTTATAATGAAATATTTCCCTATATAGAAATTGTGATATCCAAACTCATAAAATAGTTTTGGAGAGTTTACAATTTTACTATATCTAATCTAAAATGGTCCCAGCAGACATATTATCCTGTGGGTTCCACTTCAATTTTTGTAGATCTTGTAGTCGTTTGTACATGAATTTCACTTGAAAAAATTGGAAATTTTGTTAGTCAAAAGTCATTATTTCACTTCAAATTTCATTATAACATCATTTTACTATAACAATTGAATTTTCTCTGAAATCAGTTTTTCATGTTATGTTTTACCTCTCTATAACAATAATGACATTCATTATAGTGTTTCAACTTTCAGCAAACAAAGACAAAAAGTACTAGGTGATCAAAAGGATTATCCATTTTGACATTTTCTCTCCAAAATATACTGATCAGTTTGGTTTTGGACTTGTATATATTCTTAGCCCTTAGGTTAGTGGCATATTTAGATTTTAGACAACAGATCACCTAATCTTAATAATATTGAGCCTTTGATTAACCTAAGTTAGTGAATTTTGAAGGACTTCTAATCCCTTAATAGCTTGAGCTCCTACCATAATATCTTAGTTGACCACAATTGGAGTTTTTTTTCCAACTCAATATTCGAAGTCCGCATTAAAGCCACAACTAAATTTAGACCGAATTACACTTAGTAATGTTTACATACGTCTTCTAACACCTTAAACATAGGTTGCAACTCCCTTTAATCACATACAGAAATTGTCCAGATATTATGTTTTAATTTGTTTGACAATTCTTTAATCCTAACTTCTCAACATGATATGTTTAAGATCACAAGATGAAAGAATATTTTGCTACATTTACATATCCTTAATTAAAGATTATAAGATTCAAAAATCTTTTTAACATACATAATTTCAATTTTCTTCTCCTTGGATGAATTCTTGTAGTTGAAATGTTGAATTGCTAATAATTAATTGGTTCAACATACTTAATTTCTACTCATATTGATTAATTGTTTCTTATCTAATTTTGGTTTAGGTTAATTCAGGTACTAGTATAAGGATTCAACCTTTCTATTACTTCATTGTTTTAGGTAACCTCATTAATCATTGATTTCAATTCCTATTATTATTTTCATGCTTATATTCTTTATTATCTTCAATGAGTGCTCTAGAAGAAAAAAATTAAGAAAAGGAAAAGAGGTACTACTAGACGCCAACCATGTGGTTGACAACTCAAATTAAAAGATGAATAAAGTTGGATTGATACTTAATTTTTTGACAAATATGATTGATTAATTAGGATAATGGAATTATGATTATCCATTTAGTTTTTGGCAAAGTAGTGATACTAAAATGCAAAAAAAAAAGTGATAGATTCCAATCATGCAGCGTTGTTTATACCGCAATTAACGGAGGGCTAAAGAAATATTAACATATCAATCAAAGAATGTGATGCAGCGTATGAGATTATTTTTTTATTACAATCGAAATTTTTATTTATTTTTCTAAAAGGAGGGGGGAGGTGAGGGGGGAATATCCATATATCGGCATATGAATGTTTTCATATCGAGGTAAGAGGGGGATAAAACGTTCCTTAATAAAAGTAATTTTATATTTAAGATTGTTCAAATTCAAAATTTCTAATTAAAGATGACATAGTTCTCACCCATTTATCACAGATTCACAATCCTTATTGATTTTTAAAATGTAATTACTATTTATTTTATTTGATACTACGACATAATTTTATTTCTAAAAATAAAAGATAATACATTTCTATTATGAAACGGTAGTTTATGTAATCATCCTCACCTTGATTGTTGTTTAGTATATTCCAAAAAAATCCACATTGGAGGAGACGGGGAAGGGGTAAACGCTGCTTAACAAAGAGAACAAATAAGTATTTATCATTCCATCACTATCGTTGTTAGTGAATAAGTTGCTTAAGATATAAAGTTGAGTTCGAAGTCTAAAGGGTTAAAAAAATGATTTTTTCTTTTCCAAAAGGGTACATTAAAAATAATTCTAACAAAAAAGGCAAAATCGCTATTGACGTAGTGATTTATTTTAACGTTGAGGCAACAATTTTTGTTATTAGTTTTTTTAAAATGGAAAAAGTTTTTTATTAACAAATCACTGCAAGACAATGATTTTATTGGGTTTTTATTTTTTAATTGTGTTTTTAAATCGCTGTCTTTGCAGCGATTTTAATAAACTTATTTTTTTTAAGAAAAAAAATTTGTATTGTAAATAGCTGCGTTTGCAGCGATTTCATCTAATGCCTTGACATCGATTTAACCTAATGCACCTCTAATGCCTTGGCAGCGATTTCATCTTGTTTTAAAAAAATATATATTTTCCATTAACATCGCTGCAAAGATAGCGATTTACAATACCAAAAAAAAAAGAGTTCAATAAAATCGTTGCCTTAAAATACACAATTAAAAAATAAAAAAAACCCAATAAAAATTGCTTCCAAGTTTAAAAAAAAGCTTTTCCATTTAAAAAGAAGTTTTTTTTAAAAAAACAATAACAAAAATCGCTGTCAAGGCAACAATTTAAAATAATACTAAATCCTTCTCTAGGGGCATTTTGCTTAAAAGCTGTTTAAAATATCGCTACGGTCACGTAGCGATTTTAACCTTTTTACCCTTTTAGTTAGAATTTTTTTAATGTACCCTTTTAAAAGTTTTTTCAATTTTTTTTGTTCTTTAAGCTCCAGACTTATATAAAGTGAAATATGAATATTAATAATACACAAATTAAAATTATTGAATGACATAAATGACCTTTAAATATATAGTAAACAATATTTTTATTCTATTTTGTTTAAGAAATGATAAATATTTTAAATTATATACTACATAAAAACGTCACGAACCAAATTAAATTTATATATAGTAATAAATAATCCACACGTTATATTCCATACATTATAATTTCTCTATTCTAATTTATATACACTATGATTTCTATATTATTAATTCCTACTAAATATGTTTCCAAAGGAAGAAGTGTTTTAAGATGTAAGAGAGTAAAGTTAGGAGATGAAACATAAGTCTTGTGACATGATGTATAAGGCCTATAAATTTATTAATTATACTTATTTAAAATAAAACATGATAACACACACACAAAAAAAAGATACATTAAAAACTTAAGAATATTAAAGAATTACGGATGCAAAAATAAGGATTAGCACTCTAGCTATTTTATTTAGGCACAACCTTGTTCGACTTACAGGTTAAAAAGTTTATCAATACGTTCACTTATGAAAAAAATTATCATGTGAGAAACATAAATATTACATGACTGACAATACTTGTATGTCTTCTCATTCTTTGTCAAGTGTATGGTCCCATTACCAAAATAAGAAAGGCTCCATTTTTTTTATCGAAAGTTAAAATTACCCTCAAACTATTCGAAATAGAATAAATATACCCTTCAATTTATTTTTGGTTCAAAAATACCCTTGTTCTTAACACAAGAGACCACAAATATCCTCCAATGTAACAGCTCGTTAACCTCATGTCCACATGACTCAACACGTAAGCGTCCCCTTTACATGGATAAGATCCCACATGATGCCACCTAAGCGACTAATAACCCATGCCCATTAACCCCCCTTCCCACCCACTAAAATTGACCGACCCGTCGAAAAGAAATTCATTCTCATCATCGTCCGAAACTTCTATCATCATATTAAAAGATCATGTTGTTTAATAATTAGTATGAGTAATAGTTGTTAGTTGAGTAGTAGTTGATACAACTTAAAAGTTAGTTTTAGGAGTATAAGTTAGTTATAAAACTGATTGTAGAATTGGTTAGGATCATGTAAAATTGAATGTGTATATATAATAATATATTATATTATGAAATAATGATCATATCACATAATACAGAACCATTAACATTTCATCTATATTTTGTTTTAGTTTTTTCTCTTCTTCTCGTTGCATGTTACTTTCTCTTCTCTTCACCAACCCTCCATTAAAGGAGTTAGCAGCTAAGTTAAGCACTAAAATCTCCATTGAAGGTGTTAAACATAGTATCATAGCCAAGTAGTGAATCAGCAACAATGGCAGTCGCTCTTGTCATTTCCTTACACACATCCTCTCTATTTTCATCCATCGGATACTCCAGCGGTCCTGTTATTTGTCCTGTTAAGTAAGTTGACAGGATCAGAAATTATGGCTTATGGAGGAGAACCTGTCAAATGCTTTACAAAGGAAGAGGAAGCTAGGTTTTGTGTGGAAACCTGTAACGAAGGCAAGTTTGAAACTAAGTAGCATGATCAATGGGATAAACCGACAATGCAATCGTTTCTCTCATGGCTTTATGAATACTATATCTTTCACTTCTGACGTGGCCCTTGTGTTGAGCTGATGCCTCCACTAGTTTGGGAAATCTAAAGGAACGATTTGATTAATCGTGTAGGATTTTATCAGTACATCGAGAGTTGCTACAATTGCACGAGGGATCGATACTGTTTCGTTTTATTTTACAAATTTAAGGAATATGGGCAGGTATGATTCAATGGTGGTATTTCCAGCTTTGGATGTTCAAAGTCCAGGTTATGTTTGAGCATATTGCATCAACAGAACGACTTATTCAGTCATTTCTGCAGGCTTGAATGAATCACACTCGCATGCTAGGTAGACAAATTCTCATGAAACTTCTGAACCACTCTTAATCATGCTAAATGCCATGATTTTGTTGAAGAAGAGCGTCAGAGGTCTGTTAATCAAAATTCTCTGGAGGAAGCTATAGTGAAGGAAAGGATGTTACAAAAAAACCTCTTTGGAACTGCTAAACATCCACCAAAGATTTCGATACAAGTCTCCAACATGCTTTTTGTGATCATTGTCCTTACAAAAGTTCCATGTGAAAAAATGATTGTTTTTCAGCTTATAGGGGATCCATCTTGGTAATAAAGGGAAGAGAAAGTTGATCAATGTGCAGCACAATGTTAACCACCTGTGTTTAACCATAGTATAGTAGTCGTGAGATGCAGGGGCCCTCTTTATGGAAATTTATCATTTCTCACATATAATTCTGCAGTGAGAAGTTCCAAGTCTCTTGGAGAAAATGATCAACAGGAGTTGGAACACCCTCTGGTTATGTGTGGATTACATTGATCTCATATTGTCAGGGTCAATATATGCTGACATGTGTGCTCATGGATATGGATCCTACCGGATCATGTAATCCATGGAGGACTGTTATTAACATGGTTTTTCACAGGCAATCAGCTTAAATCATCCCTACCAAACAACTCGCCTTCAACTACTACTGCAGGTATTGTTAACTGTTCATAGTAACATAATTCAATCTATTCATATGGATAGTTTGACACAGGTGCAACAATCATATGGTCGTACTAATACTCCAGCTTGCTTCATGATACTCAACTTCCTGCCTACACTGAGTTCAATAAGGTTGATGAATGTTATGCCTCACTTACTGAGTAATGGGACCATGTCCCCTTACTTTACTTCAGAACATTACCAGAAAGTTAAATGCCTAACATAACACAATGATTTTTACGTGGAAACTCTCCTTGCTTAAGGGGGTAAGAAACCACGACCTGTCTCACAGGATTTTCATCGTTTTCACTAATCTTCAAAGCAAAGAGCGCAAAACAACACGATTCACACCAACGTAAGAAAGAGTTATCATCTTAACCGTTAAGCAATAGTCCACTATTGCTCAACAATCCTCAGTAAAAACAATCTACCCACCAAGCTATCCCACCTGGACAACCTAGACTTTACCACACACAAGACACACCAATTCCCTTTATGATTTAGGAGTGGTTTACAATTTAGAACAGAGAATAAATCTAAACACTAGAATAGAACTAAAAGCTCCAGATGTTGCTTGTGCCGTGGAATAATTCTTTTGCCTTTGCTTTGTATAGCCTTTTGCAAGAGTTCTTGAAGTTTTTATCAATGTTGCAAAACTAACACAAATGTTTTGGAAAGTGGCCTTTTACTGTGGGCAAGTCACTTTCCTAACTTCCTTTGCCATTGGCTAAAATGTCCAACCCTTTTCTAGACGCCAAATCGGGAATGTGCCCCTACTTTTTACCCATCTCCAGCTGGCATTCGACTGGCTCTTAATCATGAGAGCCTGGTACCTCACTAGGTTCCCTGGTTTTTTGTTTCTTCTAACAATACCTCAACAGACACCTGCAATACCCAATTAGAACACTGGTACCTTTAATGAAGGTTCCCTAAGTTTGTCACTTCATCAAAACTACAAATAACATTTTCCCCCTTTTTGATGATGCACAAACCTGATATGATTCCCCTGACATTGTATTCCCCCTTACTTTTATTCCCCCTTACTGTATTCTTCCCCCTTATTTAGGGACTATATTTTCCTTTCTTCCTTCCCCCTTTTGGCATCAAAAAAGATTGCCAGTAAACCATTAGTCAATCATAATACTGACCAAGATCAGAGCTAATTAAGCACTCAAACAGTAGAGGAATAAGCATTCACCCAAGAACATATGAAGACAACAAAAGGAATAAAGTACCAACACCATTATAACAGAAATCATTAACGAACAAAAAAATCATCAACAACATGAGCAGTCCACAAAAAAAAATGACCCAAGGAGAGAATTGATTGACAGTTTAGGAAGAGGGGGGGGGGGGTTTAGATAGGATGGATAACAAGAGTGAGTCGTGCATTTGGCATCACATTATCCTTGATGGCCTTTTCTTGCCGACACGTTATCTCGCCTTCAATCTCGTTGTTCTTTTCTCCATAGCTTGTACACTGAAGAACCATGGTCCCTCACCTCGTGCGTAAGCCGCTGCTTTGAGTACACCCAAAGCAATCTCGCTCTTTACTACGCAACAAACCGCACCGTGAGTTTCTCAGTCTCATGTTTAAGAAGCTTATCCAGGTCCTCAAGAAGGTGAGATCACTTCTTGCTTTTTGGTAAAGCCTCTGCCTTCAATACATTCACATTCAAACAAGGTATGCTCAGAGATAGTTTTGTTTAACTGTCCCGACCTTTCCAATACCAAGAGTAATCTGAAAGTGTTGAATCTTCAGTGAGAAAGTATCCATACCCCATTCCATTACTCCTTTCCTGTCCTCTAAAATAACTGTTTTGTGAATGTGTTTCAATCATGAGACTAGTAAGCTCAAGAGCCTCAAAGCTGCACAAACATCTCCTTTACGTACAGTCCGCAGCAGAGCCAAAGTTCTCTTTTCTATGCGAGGAAGAACCACCTTGTTGCAAACTCCGAAGACCAGCTATACTCACTCTTCATATTTTCTTATAGATCCCACCCCATCACCTTAGTTGTGGGATTCCTACAGAAATCCCAGGGGGGGATGCAAATTCGGAGATCAATTTTTGTTCAGCACCGGACCGGGTCCCCTCTCTTAAGTCAACTTTGAGGATTCGGCCCAACACCTCCTCATACAAAGAAAATCAATATTGTTCACACGTGTTAGGAGGCTGCTCCCATCTGCCAGGGAATTGAAACAGTGTAACAGACGCACGAACCTCTTCTTCATGTAGGCGGGGGATTTCCTGTTGAACAGGTGCAGCCAGATTGGGATCTCCACCATTGCATGCAGTGAAATCCATCCCGGAAGAGTAATAATAATCCCAATCAAACCTTCCGCGAGGACTGCTGGGGTTTCTCCTCAGACTGTCATCAACTATTTCCTGCAAGTTTGAATTTCTCAACTTTCCTGGCTTTGAGGACCAGGACCCGTGTCCGCTTCTCTTTTTCTCAGACTCTTCTCTTTCCCTTTTTATTTACTGTGACTTTTCATCAAACCTTCTCTTTTTAACCCCCTTTCCCTTTTCTTTTTCTGACTTCTTCTTGTTTATTTTTCTTTTCAATACCAAAACCTCTTCTCCAGACACTCCACCAGTTTTTTCTTTAGGTAATCCTAAAATGTGATACCTTGAAGGTTCGTGCACTTCTGATGCAGTAAACAGCATTCGGGCGCTTATGCCCTTCAAGGCATCTACCATCAATTTTGTTAGCAGACCTTGGTATTAGGTCTTCTCTTAGGGAGCTCCTCCACGACCTTTTCTTTCCCTTTTCTACTCTCAACCTTCCTTTTAATGGTTCTTTCTCTACCCCCTTCCTCCTTGCAGATTCAAATGAATTAGGCGAAAGTAAACCTACCACCCCCGCCCTAACTGGTGGTTTTGTCCAAAAATGGGTTGAGAAGGCCCTTACCCGCCTCTTCTCTTTCCAAGTGCATCAGTTTTTTTTCTTCCTCTGATTCTTCTCGCTCAGTTGCCAAGGCTTTCCATCATGAGTTCCTCACTTGCTTGCCCAGTATATTATACTCGGAAGCCCCATTTTTGGTAGATCTCCTTCAACATGTTGTCAGCAACATGTCTTAAATGGACCAGGGTCCAGTGGGGCAACTGCAGAAGGTGTTTTAGATCTATGGAGAAGAAAGGGTTTCTCACAGGAGTAATTTTGTGGAGGACTGTGTGGGTTGGGGAAGTCTGTTGAGCAGGTGTTGGAGATAGAAGCAAAGGCGCATTTCACAAGTGCATCCAGAAATTTGCTTACCAGAGAGAAGAGGAACGGTTTGTGATGCTGGAAGGGTCGGCTGAAGAACAAAAAGAAGAGGAAAAACAGATTTTGCCTTTGAATGTGAGAAGCCCTTGTGTAATGAGAGAGATAAAGTTAAGAGACCGAATAGAGTTGCAAGCAGAAAAGACCCCCTTTTTAAGAGAAGTGAAATTGGTGCCATGGCCAGTCCCCCTGATTAGATGCGTCTTTTGAGGGAGAAACGATTGGAACTGATCTGTCAGAGTAACCGATGACTGACACGTTGCCATTTTCAACGTTCAAAATTTTTCAGTTTAAATTTAATGTAAAATGCTACCTGCGACAGTACCCCAGGTACCATGATAGAGTTTCAACTTCATTCCTATTGTTCAGTCTCTTCTTTTGCTAGCAGGTCCCTATTTAGAGTATACACCTAACGAAGATACAAAAAGTATCTTGTTCCAATTATTTAAGCTTCACACAAATGCTCCCTGCACCTGCCATTTAACCATCATGGAGGTTCTACTGTTGGGGCTAAGCATCACTTTGGAGTCAACATCCCCAATTAAAAAAACGATTTCTCTCAATTTGGATCCTGCTCGAGAGCCTTGGTAAGATGTCTGGCGAATCTGTCTCTCCGTTGGACATATGTGAGCACAATATTACCCTTCTCAACATGATCTCCTCTCAAAAAATGATGTCGACATCAATGTGCTTTGTTCTCTTGTGATAACTGGGTTCTTCCCTACTCAAAACACTAGTGTTTGTCACACTGGAGAGGAATTGCTTTTAATGTGGATTCCAAAGTCTTCCTAAGTGTTGCCTGAAATCCAACAGCAAGTGAGACAAACAAGTTGCAGCAGCTACATATTCAGCTTCAGCTGTTGAAAGAGCCACAGGTTCTTGCTTCCTTGGTGCCCCAATAGATAAGTGATGATCCAAGGAATGAGACCATCCAGAGGGGTGCTCTGCCTTGTCAAGTGATACCTGCAAATCACATCTGCACAACCAACCAGAATCAAAAGTATGCACCTGCAGGATAAAAAAACCATGATCCCCTGTTTTTCTTCAAGTATCTAAGTATACGTTTTTTTGCACCTTCAGGTGGTGTAATCATTAGGACATACTTGAAACCTAGTCACACATTCCAACGCTATCCCAATATCAGCCCTTCTAAGCGTCAGATATAGCAAAGGAGCCAATGATTTCCTATGTACATTGTCTTATTCACAGGGGATCAGATTCCTTCTACTATCATCTTGGAATTTGGTTCCCATAGGATGTCAAGAGGGTTTTGGAACAAACATTTAAATTTTCCTTCAGCGCCCTTTGATGTACTTCTCCGGCTATTGAAGTTCCATTTGATGATTGCTTGATTTTTGCAAGGCCCCAGGAAGAATGTCAACTCACCCATCATACCTTATTTCAAACTCCTTCCCATCATGATGAGACTTCTTCACAACAGATGTTCCTAAGTAGCTCCCAAAATTATGTCATCCACATAACTTGAATGATAAGCAATTCCTTGTTCTCTTTTTTAGTAAACAAAAGTATTTGTCTTATCTTGCCTCTTTTGAAACCATTCTTCACACAGCACCCTTTGACAATCTTTCATAACCAAGCTCGTGGAGCTTGTTTCAGACCATATATGCGCTTACTCAATCGGAACACATATTTTGGTAGCTCTGCAATCTTCAAAACCATGAGGTTACTTGACATACACCTCCTCTTGAGATCCTCCATTTCAAAATGCACTCTTCACATCCATTTGATACAAACAGCTTAAAACTCATAAAAGCAGCACAAGCTATTAAGATTTCTTCAATAGCTTCCATTCCTGTCAAACAGTGCAAAATTCCTCATCATAGTCATTCCCTTTCTTCCTATGGTATCCTTGCAACACCGCCTGGATTTATTTCTAGGAATACTCCATTTCATCAAGTTTGTTTTTCCTTCTGAAATACCCACCTGGTTCCTATTATTGTTTTGCTTTCGGTCGAGGAACCGGTACCAACCTTATCCTCTTTCAACTGAGAATTCTTCTTTTTCTTGCATAGAATTGATCCCGTCTGTCATCACCTATGCTTCTTTTAACATTCTTAGGTTCAATGGATGACATATGAATGCTGAGAATGCAACTAGATTCTTTTTTTGATCTAGTTTTTGAATTCCCAGAATTCAAGGGAGAAATGAGATTCAAGGGATGTTATTAACTATTGCTTCCCTCCTGACCTTGCAGCAGACTGTTTGGCATATCACATCATGATCTTCTTCATTAGGAGTGCGCAATCTCTGGTGAGTCTATGTAATCTGGTGGAGTTTTGAGTAGTCCCAGGTACCCTATCCCCGTTCAACCTCAGAATCCTCGTCAGGTAACTGTGATTATGATCATCACAATCCATATTCACGTTGGTGTGATTCTGCATCAGTTTTCAAGCACCTTCAATCTTTCTTGATTTTACATTTTGAGTAAATCATCATCACCATTTGATGCCATCATTTTTTCAAGCGTCCATTTTTCATAAAAAACAACATGCAATGCTTTCTCAATGCATTGTGTTCGTGTTGTGAATATTCTGTTAGGCTTTCTGAATGAAGATATCCAACAAAATACTCCTTCAATCAACTTCTGGGATCCAAATTTTCCGCAGATCACCTTCCCATTATCAGCACAAAACATCGCATCCAAAGCTCAAGATAGTTCACATTGGCTTCCTTTTGTTGATAGCATTCGTTCTTCTTCAATAACACAGCTCGTATTAGACATCCTTTGGTAACATTGACATGCTTGTGTTAACAGCTTCCAGCCCAGAAAATTTGAGGAGATTTGATTCAATAATCATAGTTCGCTTGGCAATGTTCCACCAAGGTTTTGTTCGTTCTCTCTCTCCACTACTACTTCCATTTGTTTGAGGATTCTTGGATCAAGAAGTTGTGGCTGTACCTTTTCCATACATCATCTATCGAGTGTTTGAGTTTTCAAACTCCCTGTCCCATGATCAGATCTAAAATGCTGCAAACAACTTTGATTTAATTTTGGTTGAATCATTTTGAAGAATATCACCAGCTCATCAGCGTATCTGCATTTGGTCTCAAAAATCTCGTCCAGGTGTATCTTGAAAGTCCATCTACAATCACAAAATGTAGTTTTTTCTTGCATTTCTGCTGTGACCTTCAAGGGTCCACAAGGTCCATATGAAGCAGCTCTAAGGTCTTGATAAGGTACTGATTCTTGGGCTTGAATTGTGATTGATTTGCTTTCCTCTAACAACAGCTTCACACATTTTATATTATCAGGAAACTTCATTTGGGCCAATCCTCGGACCAGGCCTTTAAAAATCACCTATTTTTAATAAGATGAACTCACATGTCCCAACAGCCTACGATGCCCACCAGATATCATCATTTCATTTTGAGCACTGAGACGATGTTAAGATCCTCTCCATGAGAGATTTCCAATTGTGGTCACATACATATTTTTACTTCTGTGTGCAGTGAGAATTACCTTTTTTGTAGTTAACTTCCAACCACAGTGCATTTCTCAGAAGTAAACTTGACCTCATTTCCCTTTGGTCACAGCTGTGTGACACAACTTAGCAAGCTGTACTTCATCAACCCATCCACATCATTAAACATTGTCAATCGAGTCTTCAGAGATCTCCACTTTGCCACTCCAACATTCTCCTTCTTGCCATCACCAAATGAGACACCCTCCTCCTTGGAGGGTCTTGAGTGAGAGGAAGTTCTTTAACATCACCGTCATAGTTTAGAGTCAGCCACTATCCATATACCACATTGACTGCTGCTCCTCTCATCACCTGCAACCAAAATCACTTGTTAAGCTTGGGAAATCCCATTTTCAGCTTGATTCCTCCCCAGTAGCAGACAAATGAAAGGATCAGATTATACTTGGCCAATATGGTACCTTTGCAGCTTTCTCACAAAAGCATAAAGGAGCAGAAATATATTTTTTCTTTGCACTTTATGAGTTGAGAACAGACTCTGTAGGACTCAGGTCTCCTCTTTTGGTACATTTTTGGTTCTTTTTCTTTCAGCATAAATTAAGTATCTTTTCATCACACGATTTTCTCCAGCTAACCAACTCATTCTTCAAATGTCCGTTTCTTACCACGAATGAAGACACAATTAGATTGTCCGAACACAAAACACATACTTACTGTGAGGGTTATAAGGAGGACTTATGGTTCAGACTTCCTAGTCCTTTCTTATTGAAATACTCTGATTTGTCACATTTGGACCAACTTTGAGGATTTGGTCCCCTAAGAGAATTTTCCAAGCTCTTTTCTTAAGTTTCACACAATATCCTTTTCTAATTTGTTACTCTTTCCAGTGACAACTAAGATTTTTCTCAGAGTTTTTCAATTTTTCTTGAATTTCGCTTGCAGACTATTTGGCTTTTTCCACTAGCTTTTAGCTTCTTCATAATCTCTGACACAACTGGTTCTAAGTTCAGAGTTATTAACTCTAGAGACACCTTCTTGACATGTTTCTTCACATTGACCGTTTGTTTTCGTTAAAACTTCAAGTTTCGCAATCATGTATCTCTTTCAGATGTTAACTCTATCACAGAAATCGAACCTGACTTTTGCCAGAAGGTTCTCAATTTTTTTTAGAGAGTATTATCCAACGTCATTTTTTCTGGTTCCAAGAAGATTCCCTGATTGTCTTCTCTTCATTTTACTTGTGTGTGCCATGAGAGCAAACATGATTGAAGACGTTTCCTCCCATGCCCCGCAACCATCGACAACATCTTTTGGATCCTCAGGATCTTCTGAGTCCACTAGAAGAATCCCCCCATTCAGCAAGAGCCTTTTACAACCATACACAGCAGCTTTACGATTCCTGTTAACAGTACCCAGGTCCCTTCTGTTTTCTTTTTCACCGTCAACCCCTGTGTTTTGATGTTCCTTTTTTTCATTCGTGAGTAAAGGACTCCTGATGAGTGCCCAAGCTTTCCACACTTGGTAGCATGTTCACATCACCTTGAGCAGCATTTCCGATCCTTTGTTTTTCCTCTTTTATTACATTTTTTTTCTCACACTTTTTTGAAATCTACTGATTAATATGCCATATCATCATCATCCCTTGAATTTCATCTGATTTATACTTCAACATCAATGACTGCCTTCTTGGCTTCCCTTTTGTGGACAAACCATAGTTTTTGATTCACCTCATGTTGTTTTTAGATTACCAATCAACAAGCATCCATGTCCCGCACCTTCCAAGTCCCTTGGCTTCTGTATGGCATCAACTTTGCTCCCCAAGACCTTTGGGAAGAATTCGAAGCACTTTTCCTATTGTTTGGTCATGCTTATAGGTTCCCAGACTTCGCAGCTCATTTGTAATGGAAGACAAAAGCTTGTGAACATGTCATGTATAGTTTCTCCTTCTCCTTCATTTTTGAAGTTCTCATATAGTCAGGTGAGCATGTTCAATCTTGGATTCTTTGACTTGTTCAGTTCCTTCATGTGCGTCACAAGCAAATCCCAATTTCTTTAGCAGACTCACAGCTGACCTGCTGTTGTACTCTCAGGTCCCATCCCACAGACCAGAGAGTTTTTAGCTTTGAACCCTTTCAATCTTTTTCCTGTCAGCATCATATATTTCTTTCTTTTACCACTCTCTTGCCTGGGCTTTGACATAAAGGGTTCTTTTCTCCATCCTTTTTGCTTCATCATTGGAACAAATGGTCAGCTAGTATAATTATCCTATAACTCGCTATCTCGCCATGAGATAATCGTGCATTCTAACTTTTCCACCACTGTAGAATTTTCCATTGAAACAGGAGCCGTCTGTGTGATGACATGAACCTTCTTCGGAGGTTAAGTGGAAGCTGCCATTCTAGAACAAAATCACTTCCTTGGTGTTAACCAAATAGTAGTTGCCTGCCCTGATAAACCACTTGATAGAATTGTATGCCATTCACTTACTGAGTATGGACCAGGTCCCTTACTTTACTTCCAGAAAATTACCAAAAGGTAAATGCAGTAAAAATCAAACACAATGATTTTACGTGGAAACCTCCTTGCTTAAGGGAGTAAAAACCACGACCCTTCTCACAGGATTTTCAATCGGTTCACTATCTTCAAAAAAAGCAAAAGCAAAACAACGATTACACCAAACGTAAGAAGATTATACTTACCGTAAGAAGCAATAGTCCCTCTATTGCTCAACAATCTAAGTAGAAAACATCTACCACAAGCTATCCCACCCACTGGACACCCTGACTTTAAAACACAACCCACCATTCCTTTATAGATTTAGGAGTGGTTTACGAATTTAAGAACAAGAGAATAAATTCCCCTAAAACAACTAGACTAAAAGCCTCCAGCTGTTTGCTGGTGTCCTTGGAATAATTCTGCCCTTTTGGCTTTTGTAGTCCCTTTGCAAGTTCTGAAAAGTTTTTAATCACGTTGGCAAAACTTAAAAACAATGTTTTGGAAAGTGCCTTTTATGTGGGGCCCGTCACTTTCCTAACTTCTTGCATTGTGCTAAAAGTCACACTTTTCTGAACGCCAATCTGGAAGTGTGCACCTACTTTCTGTACCATCCTCCACAGCCTTGCAGTCGACTGGCTCCATTATCATGAGAGGCCTGGTACCTCTACTAGGCCCTGGTTTTGTTTTCTTCTGCAATACCCTCAAAAAAGACACCGCAATACACAATTAGAAAACCTGGTACCTTTTGAGGTCCCCTAAGTTTGTCAAATCACAACTACAATAACAAAGGTTCATTTGCCTAAATGGTAAAAAAATATCAATTTTTTTAGTGGGAAATGCTAGATTGACACAGGGAGATCTATCTCATGTTCTATATCTTCCAGATTTCAATACCACCTATTATCCGTTTCTGAACTTACTAAAGAGCTCATTGTTTTTATGGTGTTTTATCCTGATCATTGTCCATATTGCAGACCTTTATAACCACTGGAAGGTGAAGGGGACCCCTGAGCATGGGAATGGTTTTACTATTGGTCCCAGTGTTTCTCCTACTATTGCTTCTTCTATTTCTCTTGCAGCTGCTTTGAGCACAATGGATACTGTTGATCTGTGGCATAGACGATTAGGATATGTTCCTCACAAGGTTCTTCAGCAAATGCAAATACCACATATCTCTAATTCTTCAAAAATGACACTTTGTCCAGTATGCCCTTTGGCTAAGCAAACTAGGTTGCCTTTTCCTCAAAGTTCTACTAGATCAAATAATGTGTTTGATTTGATCCATGCTGATGTTTGGGGTCCATATAAGTTTCCTACTTATGATGGAAATAGATACTTTCTTACTTTTGTAGATGATTGTAGTAGAATGGTGTGGATTTTCCTCCTCAAATTGAAAAGTGATGTATTCATTGTATTGAAAGATTTTCTTCAGCTAATACAAAGGCAATTTGGTGGTTATATCAAGATATTTCGAAGTGCTAATGGTACAGAATTCTTTAATTCTCATTGTAGTGAATTGTTTAGAACAGCATGTATTGTTCATCAAAGCTCTTGTGTTTACACATCCCAACAGAATGGGGTAGTGGAGAGGAGACACAGACAGATTCTAAAGGTTGCTAGGGCTATTAGATTTCAAGATAATTTCCCTATTAGATTTTGGGGTCTATGTGTTCAAAATGCTGCTTATTTGATCAACAGAATACCATCTACTGCATTATCAGGAAGATCTCCTTTTGCTGTGTTTTTTGGCAGAGAACCTTCTTTACATCATCTTAGAGTTATGGGATGCTTATGCTTTGCTGTTAATCACCATACTGATGGTGATAAATTTGACACAAGGTCTATTAAGTCTGTGTTTATGGGTTATTCTACCACACAAAAGGGATACAAACTATATAACTTGTCTACTAAAACTTTCTTCATTAGTAGAGATGTTATATTTAGAGAAGATCAATATCCATTCCAATATATTCAGGATGAGTTTTGTGACTCTTCTTTCTTTGAGAAATCTGATATGTTTGTTTATGATGATCCTCCTAATATCCCCTTGCATGAAACATCTGTTATTTCTCCAGATTCAGCCTCTACAACACTTGATCCAGATTCTTCATCACCCATTCCAATCTCACAACCATTTGACACTTCTACTAATATTGAACATGATCTTAGAATGTCCACTAGATCTTCTAAACCTCCTGGATGGCTACATGGTTTTGTCCATACTGCTACACACAGGCCTGCACATTCCTCTACTTGTTCTACTGCTCATCCTTTATCCACATACATGTCTTATGCCTCCATTTCTTCACCTTATTTTCAATCATTGTGCAACTTTTCTGCTATAAAAGAACCTACTTCTTATGATGAGGCTGTACAGAATTCACATTGGCTTCAAGCTATCGAACTAGAATTAAAGGCATTACATGATAATCACACTTGGGATTTAGTAACATTGCCCCTTGGGAAGAAGGCTATTGGATGTAAGTGGGTTTACAAGGTAAAGTTTAATGCTCAAGGTGAGGTAGAGAGGTATAAATCTCGACTTGTAGCTAAAGGGTAAACTCAGCAAGAAGTCTTGGATTATCAAGAGACATTTTCTCCTGTTGTCAAAATGGTAACAGTAAGGGTTGTACTTTCTTTGGCTGCTATGCATGGTTGGTTTTTACATCAAAAATGGATGTTTTTAATTGCTTTTCTAACAGGTGACTTAGTCGAGGAAGGGAACATGGTTCCTTCACCTGTCTGCTACAACGGGGGAGTCTACAGTCTTACCCTGGAACACAAATCACTCTATGGTTTTGAAGTACCGGCTTCTCGCATGGAAGTGAGCGGCACACTATAGATTCTGGCTTCATCAGAGTCGCCATGATTATTCCTTGTTTACTAAATGCATTCTGAGTTCTTATTTGGTTCTTATCTTAGTTTATGGGGGATGATCTTTTTGACACCTGGTTGTCTTCTTCTCTGGTTGATTCAAGCCACTAAACTTATGTTAAAACTCATTTCAAAGATCAGGACTGGGGGAGATGAGAACTTTTCCTTGTGGTACTTGAAATAACAATGAATAAAGATTGGTATTATGGTGAGTCCAAGAAGTGTGCCTTGGATCTTATCTCCAATTACACTGGTCTTATACAGCAGGCACAACCAGTTTGTTAGCACACCTATTGGAGAGTTAATCAAAGTTTTCACTAGTAACATTATGACACACCAGTTCTGAAAACTCAGGATACACAGAGATGGAAGTTCTTGGTGATCCAACTGGCTAGCAGAACTAGTTTGGCTTAAGCGACATATACTAAACCATTATCAGCCAGACATTAGTCCATGGCAGTGCGAGATCTCTAGCCAATTCATGCACAAACCTAAGGTCTCACATATGTCGAGGGTGTGCACATTAAGAGTAATAAGGTACTTAAAAAATGCACCAGTCTGGGAAATTATGCTAACAATCAAAGGTTTGTCGTAAACACTATTCAGTCTATTGTGACATGCTGATTGGGCTACATGTCTATGACAAGAGATCTGCTAGATGGTTTTGTGGTGAAAATTGGAATTCATTAATTTCATTGTAAGTCGCAGAACAGAATATTGTATCAAGAAGTTCTGCTGAAGCAGAGTCTAAGAAAATGTCTAATGCTGCCCCCTACAGAATTGTGTGGTTAATAGGCCCATACAAAGAGCTGAAGATAGAATTATAATTACCTACTGTTAGTTGTTTTGTGATAGCAAAGTCAGCACTCCACGTTGCTGCTAATCCTATCTATCACGAAAAAACTAACATTATAGAGATTGATTGTCACTTTGTTATGCGAGAAAAATACAAGCAAGGAGCTCATTCCGACAGACATTGTGCAGTTCAGAACTGCATAGCGGACAATACTAACAAGAGTTTAGGGAGGACTCACATGCATTTGTCTATATCCAAAGCTGGGGGGTATACAATTTCTAAGTGCACCGATAACAGCTTGAGGGGGAGGTTTAAGATATAGTTATTAACAATTATTGATGTACTTATTGTTAGTTGAGTAGTTAGTTGATACAATCTCAGTTAGTTATGAGTAATCGAGTTAATTATAACTGATTGTAGGAATTATTAGGAATCATTGTACAAGTGATGTGTCATATTATGAGAATCAGACATCAGATCAACATATACACAACACATGACGTTCACTATATTGTTGTTAGTTGTTGGCGCTTCTTCTCTGCAACGATTACTTTCTTCTCTGCACACAACCTCCATTGAACGAGCGGTAATCAGCTAAGAGTTAAGCAGCTACAATCTCCATTGAATGTGTTAACACTACAAACTGACCGTAAAGTTGCCGAAGAAAAAATGTCTAATTCTACCCTTGCACTCTCTCATTTTCAATGTTAAAACCATTGTTAAATTCTATTGTTTCGCTTCATTTGTTTCTTCTTCTTCTTCAATCTCAACCTCTAGATTTAGAAAGCTTTCACAATATAATACTTTTTTATTTACTAAAATTCACAATAAATAACAAAATTTGTAGCTTAAAGGGTTTAAGTTGATCAGTATGACTAAAATAAATACGTCGAGAAGTGCAATTTTATGTTTCATATACAAGATTTGACATACAGTCAAAAAGAAATATATAATTTTTTATATGTGAGACGGGGATAATAGGTAACGCCATTACCGTTTTGCGTTTTAGGGCAAAAGTATTCATTACCCACCCCCTGTACTTGACAAGCTTTATTCAGTGTACACCTAAACTGTATTTTGGGTTTCAATTACCCACCACTGAACTTGCTGATGATTCATCGCGAACACGTCCAACCTTTTCTGCTCCACTACTGGCAAGAACTGAATTACAGTCTACAAAGCGCGTGAGACAACGATTTTTTACCACATCATTAAGTTACAACTAATATACGTCCAAAACATCTATTTTTCTCTCTTTAACCTATTTGGCTATTTTAAGAATTTCTCTCCTCTCTATTCTCATAGCTGATTCAATGCACCATTTAAGGCCCAAAAGCTGGCCTTTGCTTCTGCCCATTTGCTGGTTCCACAGAAAGGCTGAGACCATTGGAACAATGAATCCAACCCTACTCTTTTATGTTTTTTTCATTTTCTAATTCTTCACTTTAAATCCTTCTCCCTTTCAATTCAGATTTTTCTCAAGGGCTTTTCGGGAATCCTCTTCTTGAAACACAATACCATCAAGTCTTGTTTATCCAAATCAAAATTTTTCCTCTTCTAGAAAAACTCTTTGCTATCTCAACTCTATGAGCTGCAGCCTCATCTCCTTATCAAATACGCATGCCGTTTTTTCATTAACACCAAATTTCTCTTTCTTCTCTAGACACTTTCTCAAGCACTTGGTTTGAGTCATCAAACGTCTCATACGACCAAAGTACGAGAATTTTATTTTGAAGATTCAGTTTTTGGTGATACCTACATGGATTTTCCCCTGCTAAAGAGAGTTTTTGATTTGTGATTGTGAAGGTATGTGACATTTCTAGGTGACAATATTCATCCTAGGTGGCACACAATATTAAACTAGGTGAAAAAATATTTATCAAGTTGTCGTGCGCGTGTGTTACACATGCGTAGTGATGTGGACAATAAAGGTGTAACGTGTTCGATGAATAAGGCAGTTCAGGTAGGAGTACTTGAAACAAATAAAGTCATTACAGGTGTACACTGATAAAAAGCTTCAAGTTACAAGGGGGTAATGAAACCTTTTGCCATTTAAATAAAAATGAACTTTACATTTTTTAAGTCTGTTTTAAAAAGCAATGACCCCTCATTTTCGTTTTAGAACAATAACATTAACTTTAACTTTCTTCTACGTGACGTTTTTAATACCACAAGATTAAAGGGAACATTTTGTACCATTATGTCACATAACTTTCATTTGATGAACCACAAGATTAAAAATTTTTCTACTTCTTTCTTAAACTCTGCTTCATAAATATAAATTAAGATCAATACCCTTTTTATGAAACAAAGCGAATATAAAATTTCTTATTTAATTTATGCATGTTATTCGTACAACTATTTTAAATAACCTCACATAAAAAAGGACAAAAACGATATTATACTAGTCATATAATTGATGCACTAGACAAGTGGTTGATTATGATCATGGAACTATTCCTTTTTTCTTTATTTCAATTTCAATTAGTACTCATAAATTGTTTTTATTAGAAAAATAATACGCGTCGTTGAGTGGACTATAAAGTTGAAAGTCATCAAAGGCGAGCTAAGAGGCTGCTACTACTTTACCATATAGTTTTGAAGTCCATGTTTATTCATATAAATAAAAATATTAATTATACACCTACTTCTAATGTCCAGAAAATTAAAAATTTGAGGGTTTTAAATTTTATTAATAATTATTAATTAATTTTATTAAAGATTTATAAATTAATATAAGTAAATATTTAGTTAATTTTAGAGTATACTAAAAAATTATTGAGTTCATCCGAACTCATAAACTCCGCATTTGCCCACCACTTGAGGAATCGCTGTCATAAAGTTAATCCTTTGAAGATCAAAATGATGCAATACATAAATGTTTTTTTTATTTAATTTGATCTCTTACTGGTATTTATATATATTTTTAGATTAAATAAATATTTAAATTAATGTAAAATTGAATAAATAAACTTATTGTTCTATGTGATAACAATTTTATTTTTATTTATAATCAATTCTTTTTTAGAAATTATTTCATACATGTCAATAGAAAATAACACTATCACTATAATTAATTCTAATATGATTAATCACAATATAATTTATTTGCGAATTAAAAGACCTCTTCAAACTCTTTTTTATTTTCCTTCGTTTAAATTACATATTTTCTTCCATACATATTATGGCCATTTTCATAATACAAAACATTCCAGTTTAGTTAAACGTAGGGACCACTCATTTTTTGCCCGTCCTAGAAATTTTTTCCCCTTTAAGTCAATCACTCTTTGAACATCACATCAATAAATATTATAATTAAATCGTTATTATAACAACCCCTCTTATCCACTACTTTATGTTTCACTCAAAAGATATTTATTTATTTTAAAATGATTAATATAATAAAGGAATATTCGTACATTTGATTATTTAGGAAATGCAAGCCACGTTCAAGCACTATAATGAGAAAAGGACTTCTTTTCGCGTCATGTTTGCCCAGCGCTTAAGCCGCCAGACAAGATTTTGTCAAATTTCACATTTAATATTTAGAGATAAAAAGAAAATATTTTTAATTTTTTTACATAACATATTTATGTTGATATATTTTTTTTGTATAAAATTGAAATTGAATTAGATAAATTAAGTTGAATGGCCTATGTGATATTAATAGTAGCGTAGCTCCACTATACTTAGGGCGTGCAACAGAACATTCTTCGTTAGAAAATTATAATATGAATGCAAGTAGAATGATATGTTAAATTGTTAAATAACATATTTTGAATCCCCTTAAAATAATGAGGTGCTGTAGCCTAATAATTTTTGATACACCTGGAAAGTTTAACTTAAGGTGGTCGCTAATTTGAATCTCTCCGTCACTAGTGATATATTTTTTTAGAAAATAAATTAAAAAATATAAAAAAGAATAACTTTTTTTTTTAATTTTTGTTTTAAAGATATGGTCACTTTTTTTTATTAGACGGTAATACTTTTAAATTTATTGATATTGATTTCATTTATGAACCTTAATGCAATTAAAAGCGTTTTTTCATATACTTTAATTAATTACTATTTTGTTTATATCGTCATTCTTATGTAACGCCTACATCGATCTCCTCCTGCATTCTCATAAGTCATAAAGGCTGACGTAAATAAGAAGGAAAAATGAATAAATCCATCCCTTTTTAAAAGGAAAAAAAAAACCACACATCAAGCAAAAGTAACAATACTTATTTAATGCTATTTATTTATTTATTATTATTTAATAATCTCTCATGATAACTTGGGTACTCTGTACAGAACTGAATTATCTATGTAATATATTTGAATTATAATATGTTTCTTCTGAAATATTTTGTCTGTTTGTTAAAAATGTCACAACTTGTGAATTACTAAATTGATTCAAGAGCTACTAAATATATTATCATAGTATTAAACATTTAATTATATTTGAATAATACACTTTATCTTTAATAACGTATAATTTTGTATATAAATCAATTGACTCTAAAATAATTAAAAAATGCGAAAAATATTACATTTAATAAATAAAGAAATATTTTTTATTATAATATATCTACTTAACTTTCCCAATAGAGAAAGGAGACCACATTTGCCACGTTTTTCTACTTTTCAAATTCGTTTTCTGCTAAATAAAGTGGATGATATTTTTTATAAAAATTTATAGAGTAGCACGTTTTAATTTTAAAATCCATAATAAAGTTAAACATTATACCCACGATCACATTTATCTCGAAATCAATGATGGTAAAAAATTTCTAAACATACCATCTAGATTGGTTCTTCCAAAACATAAAATTAAATGTAACAGTTATATATTTATTTTAATTATACCTAATAAACTTGAATTAGAATCTAACGTAAGTATTTGTAGAGATATTAATAAATGATCAACTCCGAGGGGCCTAGGCACAACCTATATTTAAACCATGATACAACTAATCATTTCTTTCTGTTAAGTTTATTTATCTAATTTTGATTCTATATAATTTTTTTTTTAAAAAATAACCTTCAAATCATTTGATCGTACACTAAAAATATGTGAAAGACATAATATTTTTTAAACATGTCATACGAAAATTTAAAAATATATTTAATAATACTTGTTCAGTTTATAAACTCAATAAATAATTTATCGTACGCTATCATTAACTTATTATATTAAAAAGGTAATTTGATAAAGTTACTCTTGGCAGGTCAATTATGCAGGACTATTATTAGACGGAGAAAATAGTTGTTGGTCAAAACTTTAGACTTGTGTAATGTGTAAATACAAAAAGCAGGAGTCGTTGAGAGAGGAAAATTCAATTCAACTATTCATAAAAATAACAATATTTTTTTACTATTCTAGAAGGATAATACTCTGTCAACTGTTCCCTTTCACACACCAATAGTTGTGTGTGTATATATATAGTTGCAGAAACAGAAACACTTACAGAAAAACAAAAGTCTCTGAATTATTGAAAGCAGATATTATTTTTCAAAGGAGAAAAACAAAAGTGTGTGAATTTAACAAAAACGGAGAAAATGGAGAGCGCATTGAAGGATCTGTCAACTCCCACCGGTGGCGTCGAGGATGTTTACGGTGAGGATTGCGCCACTGAGGATCAGTGCATCACTCCCTGGAGTATTGCCGTTTCTAGGTAACTTACTTTTGAGACCCATTCAGAATTTGAAGCTTACGATAAAGTTAGCTAGATTTTGGATCAAATTTTGGTTTTAAATATCTGTTTGATCTAAACGATTATATCGGTCTAGTGATCAATGAATTGGTTGAGAAACATGATGAATAGAGTTACTTGATATGTGTTTCTGGTGTGGAGTTGGACACAAGCTGGTCCAAACACTACGGTTATTAGAAACACACCAAGATCTCTAGTTGTGATCATAGACATTTGATGCATATACAATCTAGTATCTTTTAGTTTTCATTTTTGGGAAAACATTACGCTGAATAAATCCATATGGAGATATTTAACAATTGAGTTGTAATAACAGTGGATACAACTTGTTGAGGGATCCGCGTTACAACAAAGGGCTTGCTTTCACTGAGAGAGAAAGAGATGCTCATTACTTGAGAGGCCTTTTGCCTCCTGTCATTTCCTCGCAGGAACTTCAGGTAAAATTACTTACTAATTCAACTCTCTAATTTTTGTGATGTGTTTGTGTGTGATTGATATTTACATTTAACTTTATTAATGTTGTGTTTTATATCAAATAGGAGAAAAAACTTATGCAGTCTATACGCCAATATGACGTCCCTCTGCACAAATATGTCGCCATGATGGAATTAGAGGTAGGTTCAAAAACATGTATTGGTTCTGATTTTTCATCTGAAACCAATAAAGGAGTATAGTTATATGTCCTTTTCGCTTACTTTGGTCGTGGCGCTTTGCGTCTTATTTGCAGAACGGATGAAGGTTTGTTTTAACAAGCTTCTTATTGATAATTGTGAAGACTTACGTTCCTAGTTGTCTACCTCCAACTAGTCGGTGAGCTTCAAAAATATGGAAGCCTTTTTAAGCGTCCACAGGGTTTATACATCAGTTTGAATGAAAAGTATGAAATGTTTTCGATTAAATGTGTTTTTACTGCTTTCACATGAAAGTACATTCAACTAAAGTATGAAATAATTTATTTTCAGAGGAAGAATCCTTGAGGTATTGAAGAACTGGCCAGAAAAATCAATCCAGGTCATCGTCGTGACTGATGGAGAAAGAATTTTGGGACTTGGTGACCTTGGCTGCCAGGTAATGATGCCCTCAATTGATATATACGTATCGTTCCTGTTTTCTCACTATGAATTACTTATATGTTATTCGTTTTAACGTCACAGGGAATGGGAATACCCGTGGGGAAATTGGCCCTGTATACTGCACTTGGAGGAGTTAGACCTTCCGCGGTAACAAAATTTGTGAATTTATCATAACCTCGATTCTGCACCATATTCTTATGTATGAAAACATTTTTGATCATTGATTTGCTTGTATATGCAGTGCTTGCCTATAACCATTGACGTAGGGACAAACAATGAGAAGTTATTGAACGACGAGTTCTACATTGGTCTCAGACAAAGGAGAGCAACTGGACAGGTGCACTTTAGTACCATTCCATTTTATCATTAGTCTTTGTAGACAAAAGTCTGAATTCTTACTGAAGCTGCTTTTGCTACATTTTTTCTCTTCTTTCAGGAATATTATGACTTTCTTCATGAATTCATGTCTGCTGTGAAGCAAAACTATGGCGAAAAAATTCTCGTACAGGTAAATAATTTGAAATTTATGAATGTTTCATCATGTTTTTGCCATGTGACACCTGAACCTGATGTTTGTAACTTCATTCTCAGTTTGAAGATTTTGCAAACCACAATGCTTTTGAGCTGTTGGCTAAATATCGTACCTCGCATTTGGTCTTCAACGATGATATACAGGTATGTTATATGTCTCTCTGGATGTTCTCATGAGATTGATTTGTTCATTTCTGATCGTTGATTCCGCTATTGCAGGGGACAGCTTCTGTCGTACTTGCAGGGCTTATTGCATCCCTTAAGCTACTTGGAGGTGCATTATGTGATCATACATTCTTGTTCCTCGGTGCCGGAGAGGTTGGTTTCTATATTTTTGATAAATTTCCACCTCCAACTCGGGGTTTTTATGCTGCACAAGATTTTACAAACTACATGGTTTATAAAGATGTTTTGAATGGGTAACAAGTTCCATTCGACTTAAAAGGGAAACCTCAACTTTCTGCTACACCCTTTTTTCGATGCTTCAGAATCCTTTTGGACTAATGTTGGTTATGGTTTACATTAGAATCTTCAAATCTCTTTCTATTCCTTGTCATTTTATTAGCTTTACCCAAAAGAAATTAAGTCACATGTGGAATCGTGATTGTTTTCTGTTTCTTCTCGTTTAACATTCGAAGTTGCAATGCAAACATCAGGAACTATTAAAAAGCATCTCACAGCCACACAACTTATGTTAATCTTCATATTATTGCAGGCTGGGACTGGTATTGCAGAACTCATAGCACTTGAAATTTCAAACAAGGTACCAGATTGGTTTATTCGTACAAACTGTAGAACAAAGATTTGTTCTAATTCCGATTAGTAGCACATACTTAAATTCCATATCGTTGCCTGCAGACAAATATACCCGTGGAGGAAACACGAAAAAAGATCTGGCTTGTGGACTCAAAGGTAGAAAATATAAACGATCTATGATCTTTCTCAGAAAAGCTAGTCTCTCTTCGGTTTTCATCTTATATTTTATATGTGATAGATGTAAGCACTTGGTTATTTAATGTACATAGTCCATCTAAGTGAGTGATCATGTACAGGGTCTTATTGTTAGTGGTCGCAAGGAAACACTTCAAGCCTTCAAGAAGCCTTGGGCTCATGAACACGAACCTGTCAACAATCTCCTAGACGCTGTTAAGGTGCGATGAGATCCTCACCGTCAATTTCCATCTCAAAAACTCTGTTTCTATGATTTATAAACTCTTTACTCTCCTTGCTTCAAATTTTGATCTAGGCCGTTAAGCCAACTGTCTTAATTGGGACATCTGGAACTGGAAGAACATTTACGAAGGAAGTAGTTGAGGCCATGGCCTGCATGAATAAGGTGATCCATTTCCTGCTTCATTTCTTCTTATCCCGGTAAAATTTTGATTTCTTGAGCTAACATGCCGAAAATATTCTACAGAGACCTCTTATTATGGCCCTCTCAAACCCAACCTCACAAGCTGAATGTACTGCTGAAGAAGCTTATACTTGGAGTGAGGTACGAAGTGTCTATGAGAAACAGTTCTAGTTATATTTATGGTCATTTTAGCTAACATTCGTGACACTGACTATTACTTCTCCTTATTTCAAAAAGGGTCGCGCTGTTTTTGCCAGTGGAAGTCCATTCCCTTCTTTTGAATTCGATGGAAAACTCAACATTCCTGGCCAGGTATTATGAATGCATATGCTTTCCGTGTTATAGTCAATTCAGAATAGAACAGATCCTGATTTTGTTCTCTCCTTGCGATATACAGGCAAATAACTGTTACATATTCCCTGGTTTTGGTTTTGGCTTGGTCATGTCTGGTACAATCCGTGTGCACGATGACATGCTTTTAGCAGCTTGTAAGTACAACAAATAGATGGATTTCTGTTGGGGGTCCCCTTTTTTGGCTTTCCTCTAACACTAGTTGATTTTCTATGAAACAGCGGAAGCTCTGGCTGCTCAAGTAACCGAGGAACATTACGCCAAGGGAATGATATACCCTCCTTTTGCTGATATCCGAAAGATCTCAGCTCATATAGCTGCTAGTGTTGCAGCCAAAGCGTATGAACTTGGTGAGTTCATTTCTTTTCCTTTTCTTGTGTCGCCTTTTTTCTCGTCTTGTTTAACTTATACATTAAACAATTTGGTTATTTGTACTTCAGGTGTGGCAACACGTCTTCCTCGACCTGCAGATTTGGTGAAGTATGCTGAAAGTTGCATGTATACTCCTAACTACCGAAGCTACAGATGATTGAATTGATCATATCACAGGGGTTAATCTTGTATGCACCAGAGATTTATAATAGTTCTTTTCGATCTTTCTTGTAAGCTTGTGTTATGTATTAAGCTTTATTTTTTGTTCAGATATCGGGTTTCTTACGTTGTTTAGTGAACTTGTTATTGAGTGTGTTGGCATGTTGCCAAAGTAGTTTGTTTTCATTTCATAGCCATAAGAGCTATAATAATTTGAGAAGCCGTGAAGGTGAATAAATTGAGTTGTTAATGTTATACGGAATTTTATCTTGGTTCTTTGTATCTGAATCTACTTAACGTATCAGTATAATCTCACAAGTGGAGTCTGAGAAAGTAGGATGCGCACAAACCTTATTTCTACCTTTGCGGGGTAGAGAGATCATTTGTATTGAACATACAAATTACAACAAGAACTTTGAAATCCTCATTACTTAGAATACTCATGAGTTATGTGATCATAACATTAAATTGATACAACATATATATCTTAGACTCTAGGCTTAATAGCAGAGCTATAACTATTATCATAAAACTTAGACCAAAGCATAACACCACCATACTTAGGTGAACCATTAATTGCTGGTAAAACCTGAGAAACAAGAACATCAGATGGTATAAAACCACTTCCAGCAGCTCCTGGAGCGGCGGGCAATCCTAGAAAAATCTTTCCAGCTTGAATCGCAGTCCATTTATTCCAATAACTCTTAAGATTTACCGCGCTACCAGCAGAGTATTGACATGGGGGATTGTTGTAGAATTGAACCCACACGTAGTCGAATAGGCCAGTAGAGAGTGCACCATTTAACAATGAATCAGGGAATGGACATTGTGGAGCTGCAGTTAAGTATACTTTCCTTTGTTGGCTAAATCCTGAGAGGGCTCTTGCTAGTTCATCCCAATGTTGTGATGTGCCTCTTTCTATATCAAAATCAATTCCATCTAAAATTGCATCACCTAGTGGACGTGAAGTTGATTGACCTCCAAGATAATTGTTCCATAAATAGTTTGCTACATTCCTGCAGGGTATATTTGACAATCAAATTTCGTCTCAAAACACTACTAGAAACAAATGTTTTTTCTTAACCCGCGAATCACTCAGAATTTTGTGCTATAGAACATGATTTTTTTATTTATATCTCCCCCTTGAGTTATCTAGAAAAATAGTGGTAGAAAACTGATTCTCACTGAAAATAGTGGGAAACTTCCTAATTTTTTCATATGAAACTATTATTATTATTTTTTTCACACTAATTTTGCTAAAATATAGAAATAATCACTAAACATTTTTTTTGTTACTCTTTTCATTTTATATGATATGTTTAATTGGATATGGAGTTCACGCAAGAACGAATTTCCCTTGAACAAATAAAAAAGAAAAGGTGCCATAAAAACACACACACAAAGTCACTTCATATTTGGACAAGTTTTCCTTGTATGTCAATTCCTACATGTATATGGGATAGTGGTAATTCGAACTCTCTTATTGATTTTTGGGAATTCATTTAATTTAGAATTTAATATCTTAAAAGGACTAAAACATTTACCCATAAATATTAAAATTCTGACTCAACCCCTCGATTAGTTGAGCTAGTTATTCCTAATACCGCATGTTAAAACAAACATAAAATAAAAATCAATCAACTCTATAATTTTTACTAATACAAATCTTACCTAGCATCATCAGCAGAAGAAAGTGAATAACTTCCAACACCACCACCAAGTGAAAGCATAACTTTGATACCTCTACTTTGACATGTTCTAATGTCATTACTTAACCTAGTGCATCCACCAACACTAGGATTACAATGACCAGCTAAGTTCAACACTGGTGTTTGTCCATTCCCAAAAATTACAAGAAATGCAATATTCACAATGGCATAATTATTTGATGCACAAGTACTAGCCAAAGTACCTTCATTCCCATTTTGGCCCCAATAAATTACAATCCCTCCTCCTTCTAGTTTTAGTGCTAGAAGAAGTAGCACTAATACTAAGAAAAGTAAACCATATTTGATACTCATAACTTTTAGAATTTTTTTGTGCTAGTAGTATATAAAAGTTGAGTTGTATACCTATTATTTATAGTTGGTGGGGGTGTGGAAAAATGACAATAATGATCCCTTATCTTTTTTTATTAGGTCGGGAGTTAAAAGGGTACAAAAAATTGTCACAAATTTAAAAAGGGCACATCCATTTTTTTTTTTAAAAACCACAACGTAAAATCGCTCACTAAGGTGTTCGACTTTTGCCTCTGAAAAAAGCGAATCGCTGCAGCTAGCAGGCGATTTCTTAAATTTGCTTTTTTTTTTAAAAAATTAAAAAATCACTTCACATCGTAGCGATTTTCAAATAAAAAAAAATTGCTTTTTTTATAAGTCTCTGCTTCTGCAGCGACTTCCATTAAGGTTTTAAATTTTTTTAATTTTCTTTTTTGCTTTAATTTTAAAAAATGATTCAATTTTTTTTTTTAAAAAAAAAATCATTGGCAGCGATTTTATTAGTTTTTTTTTAAAAACAAAAATTCAAATCGCGTAAAGGCGCGATTTTACAACGTAATTTTGTATTTTTTTTTTTTAAAAAAATTTAATTAAATCGCTGCAAAAAAAAATTAGGCCGATTAAAATTAAGTTTTCAAAAAAAAAATCCTTAATAACACATTTTTTTGGGACTGATCTTTATTGTTTATAAAATGAATTCCTTTTAAACCACATTTTTTTGCTTTACACTGAAATTTTCATTTTTTTTTAAAATTGAATTTAATCGGCTAATTTTTTTTTTGCACCAGCGTTTATTAAATTTTCCAAAAAAAAAAATATAAATTAGTGTAAATAATCGCTGCCTTACAGCCGATTTTGATTGAATTTTTTATTTTTTTTAAAAAAAACTAATTAAAAAATCGTGGCAATGATTTTTTTTTAAAAAAAATTGAAGAATCCATTTTTTTTTTTAAATAAAGCACAAAAAAAAAAATTTAGTGGAAGTCCCTGCAGAAGCAGCGACTTATAATTTTTTATTTTTTTTATTTTGAAAATCGTTCCGTGTGGAGCGATTTGTTTATTTATTTATTTTTGTAAAAAAAAAAGCAAGTTTAAGAATCGCTGCTATTGCAGCGATTTCGCTTTTTCAGACGGCAAAAGTCGCTATATCGTGAGCGATTTTACCGTTTTGGTTTTAAAAAAAAAATAATATGCCCTTTTGAAATTTTTGACAATTTTTTTTACCCTTTTAACTCCGCACTCTCTTTTTTAGTATATTTTTAATTTTTTATAAAAAATATCAACAAAGTAGTTTCGACCTTTATATTTATCAAAAGTGAGAACTTTGTCTAATATTTATTATACTTTTACGAGTATTTTTGTAAGAACTTAAAATATATAGCGGGATCTCAAATTTGGATGTTTATATTATTTTTTATATCATTTTTAAGAATCTAGTGTAACTTTTTGATGTACAATTGTGTTACAGAATTTTTTGTTTGTTTATATTTTGTTTCTGATATGACTTCTTATGTTGTGGTTTCTTGAAATTTCTAGATATTTCTCCATTTCGATTAAACATAGAATTAAAGTTTGATAAATAATTGATGAAAAACCAAAAATACTTACTTTTTGGAAGTCCTTGGGATTCTTGATTGGTGCGGACAAAAAATGTTTACTTGATACTTAATGAGCTCTTTTGAACATATTATGAAAAATAAGAGATCATTTTTTAATATTTATTGTAACTAGCGATTTCATGAGAATTTACATGATTCACTTTTTACTATTGAAAGTCTTTCTTGGTTAAGACTTATGAACATTGCTTATTAATTATCTTTTTCGTTTATTATAATTTAATTTGAAATAAAAATTAAAAATTTAAGAATATTTTCTTTAAATTTATAGTCCAAATAATCAGAAACTCTTCCAACCTCCTTCTGTCCGTCTCACTCCCCTCTTGTCTTCCAAAATCAGTAATTATTTTTTTCAAAACTAACTAAAAACACCTACTATCAATTGAGATCAACGGTAGTTGCCTTGAGGTCAACTTTATATTTATCATCCAATGAGCTAAAAGTCACGTTCCACACGAAATCAGACCTCATACCAATTCCAAATCACGTTAGGAAGTTGGGAGTAATTTGCATATGTCAATAGTCTTCATCTTTTATGTTTTATTTTACGGTTATACACGAAAAATTAGGTGTGGGGTCTAATGGAAGAATAATAAGTTTCTAATTTTCTTTATCTTTTAAAATATGTTTAAAATATTTTTTTAAGTAGTTTCGACTTTTAAATTTGTCAAAAGTGAAAACTTTGTCTGATATTTATTATACTTTTACGATTAATTTTTATTGAAATTATAAGAACACAAAATATGTAGCGGGAACTCAAATTTGGGTGTTTATGTTATTTTTTATATCATTTTTAAGAGATTAGTATATTTTTTAAATGTGAAATTGTGTTACAGAACTTTTTATTTATTTATATTTTCTTTCTGGCGTGGCTTCTTGTGTTGTGGTTTCTTGAAATTTCTAGATGTTTCTCCATTTCGATTAAACTTAAGAATTAGAGTTTGATAGTAATTTGACAAGAAACCAAAAATACTTACTTTGACAAACTTATAGGACAAAAATAGTTCACTTGATACTTAAGAGCTATTTTGAACATATTATAAAAAATAAGGAATCATTTTTTATGTTTATTGTAACTAGCAATTTCATAGAAATTTACCTGATGCACTTTTTACTATTGAAAGTCTTTCTTGGTTATGACTTATGAACATTGCTCGTTAATAATTTTTTCCCATTTTTTAATTTATATGATATAATTCAATTTGATATGATTTTTATTAATTTTTATTAATTTTATTATTTAAAATAAATTATAAATATTTAAAATTATAAATTATTTTATCCAAAACTAAAGTATCAATTTTTTAAACTAACTAAAAATAAAACATATCAAATGAGAGTTCAAGAAAGTTGTTGACTTGAGGTCAACTTTATGTTAACTATCCAATGAACTAAAAGTCATGTGTTCCACAGTATATAAACCTGATTAGAATTTTCCATGTCATATTAAGAGCCCGTTTGGCTCAGCTTAAAAGCTGGTCAAACTGACTTAAAAGCTGGTTTTTGACTTATTTAGCTGTTTGGCAATCCTCAAAATAACTTATTCTAAGTTAAAAAAAAACTTATTTTTTAATATTATTCTTTTGTTATTTCAAAGTTATTTTAAAAAAATAGTGTAATTTATCTCCTAAAAAATATAAAACATCATTAAAAATGGATAAATTTAATTTTCTTCAAATATTTATCTTACATTTTGAATAATGAAAATATAATAAGAAATTTTACTACTGCATGTCCTGTCATTCACTTTAATAAAATTACTTAAATGAGGAGAATTTCTTGTTTATATTCTTTAAATTAAAAATAATATATCTCTATATATATATATATCTATTAATATTCTATATTATATATTATATATATATATATCTCTATATCTCTACTATCTATATATATAGCCTCCTATCTATTAACTTACTTGTTTGGTTTCCTTAAATTCCCCCTCCAATAAGTTCATTTTTTTATTCACTTACTTTTTCGTAGAATTACTACTCTTAAGGACAAATTATAAATTTTTTTTAACTAGAATATAATGGATTCGTTAAATGTTTTGAATATCATGAAGATTAATAGTACTATTCCTAATGTGGAATATTATTGTAATTGTAAAATATTATTATTATTATTATTTTTGCATGGAGATATTAATTAATCAATAAATTAACAAATATTACTTTAAAGAATATTTTTAAAATTTAATCAATGTACCTTCTCCCCCCCTCCCCTTCAAAATAAGGGATACTAAAATGGGAGAAGAATTAAAAAAAAAAATTGAAAGAAAGAGAGTGAATCTCTTGAAACCATTTAGTGGTTTAAAATTAAAGTGAATATAAAAAAATATTTTTTGAATAGTATTTTTTTATTGTGAAGAAAATTTTTTCGGCAATATACTTTTTGAAATCATCTAATGGTTTAAGACTTTTTTTTAGTGGTTTTACTTTGGATGATACTTTGGGTTCAAGAAAAAAAATGTATTTACACTATCCACCCTTTCCATCCCTGTGAAATTACAACCTCAAAAAGTAAGATCATATCAGATCGTGTCAAAAAAATGTCCTGGCTCATATATTTTTCGTAAATAGTAAGTGTGAAATGATCTTATTTGTCCCATTTCATTTCTTTCAATTAACACCTTGATCATTTCACCATATGAACCTCTTTTCCTTCTTATGATGCTTTTACGCAAACCTACCACTCTACTCGTGTGGGGGCACAACAATAACAAGCTAGTATAATGAAAATCATATGAGATCAAAATTATATCACTCGACCAAACATTTAATGGACTTTATATGGAAATAAACACAATTATTTGAACATATGAGTAAGTAATAATTCAACAATTTTCCAACACTTAAAAACGATAACCCAACAATTCAAAACAATAAATAAAACTACCACCCACAAATATCATATTTGATGATCCGTCAATGCATCTTTCTTGAAGAAGAACGATAACGAAAACATCACCAAAATGGATGAACTTCACCAGATGAATTAGGCATGGCCTGGGTAAACGGATTGCTACGAGCTTCCTCATTTGAATTGGATGATTCATCATTCAGGAGATCAGATTCAACGCTTAAACTCGAAGAAGAGACTCGTATTCGGGAAACCATATCAGGAGCAATTGGAGGAGGAGGAGCATGCAATTGTTGAATCCCTCTATTTTCCATTGCAAAGTACTCAAATTAATTAATACATGACTCATGGATAAATTAATTGCAAAATAATATTTTCCACCTTCTCCAAAATAAATAATGTTTAGTAAAGAGAGTTTTGCTTTATAATTTGAACAATTTATGAATTGTATTAGACACATTGCACATAATTATAAAGGTTTACAAGACTATAATGTTATTGTGAGATGTTCCAATACTAATTAAAGAAAAATATTTAATAGAAACATGTTGTTAAGGCAAGTTTTTGAAACTAATCCAATAATTCCAAAATGGAATAACTATGAAATCATTCCACGTTAAACCTCCATTAACTACTACTAATCGTCTGAATGGACCAAAAATATGACATAAACGATTTTAAAATAGTTAACAGAAAAAATTTAAAACTTTTCTCAAAAAGAAATTTATACAAGAAAATATAAATATTATATAAATATTCTTTAAAAGCCATAGGCTAAAATAGTTAATGAAAGAATAAACTTACTCATTTTGTTGAAGAATGGAGCTTTCATTCATAGTAATGTTGCGGCCATTGTTCAGTTGGAGAGTAGTTGAAGGTGCACTTTTTAGTGAATCATTATCAATCACTTGCCTTTAAAATAATAATCAACACCACAAAAGTTATATTAGAAACACATTAATTGAATATTTATCATGTACAAAAATTATTTCGAAACTTGATTTTAGTAATATTTAATTATATATTTCTTTTTTTATTTGTCAACCATTAACATGTTATATATCTATTAACTAAGCGAAAAATGTAAATTCTATCGTATTTGCATGAGATCTTTATAAGACACACCTTCTATTAAGAAAAATATATATTTAAATAGTCGTGCATTATAAATCGAGTTAAATACTATGTAATACCTATATATTAGAAAAAAAAAACCTAAATTTTAAGAAATATTTAGGGGTTTAGCTTATTATCAAAATATATGTGCATTTCTTTTATACATTTTAGTAAAGATTGACTTTTGTTCATTAACATTAGTTCAATTTGTTTCAAACTAATTTTATTTTAACACACGTAAATTAAAAAATAATGAAAAAAATATAAGGTTAGTAGGAATTTTTTTTATAAGTGCTTATTACCTCATATTGTTAGCACCTCCAACTTCAGCAATTGATTGATCGTTCTCCTCTTCAAACAAATATGACTGTTGAAAATTTAAAATAGATAATTTTCTAATTAGAATTAATAAAGATCAAAAATTAAATATTTATACAATTACATTTATAAAAAAATTTAATAGATCTGAATTAAAAAAATAAAATCTTTTGTAAAATAACCCTTAAAATTGAATGTAGACACTTTTATCAGCCTACATCTTATATTTTCACTAAGTATTATATTATTATCGATTAAATTGATAAAATCTTACATTATCTATATAGAATTCATTCATATTGTTGCTATTTTCATCATCACTAGTGTTGAGTGTAGATCCAATACAATCTGCATATAACAAGATTTTATATATTGAGTAGAGAAAGTATCAGAACTCGAATTTCTGCTTTGCTAATTTGAATACAGAAATCAACAGAAAAGATTCATATATCTTACAACATGATTTATCAAGTGTTTTAAATAGAAAAATTCTAATAATAACATACGAATAACATTTGCTTATTTTTTGCTAAAATTAAAAAAAAAATCTACAAATAATTTAGATTTATGTTACTTACCCAAATGAAAGTAATGTTGACAACGAAGCTTTGTTATAGTGCTTTTACCGTTATCGACAGCTTCTCTGACACATAGGGTACAAACAGCAGGAAGATTATTTGGAAAAATATTTTTATCCATAGCTACTGAAAATATTCAGAAAAAAAATAATATTTCAACATTATTTATACTGAACTTTCATCATTAATTGTTATTATCCTCATGTAATTATAAGTTAAAAATAATAAATACAATTTGCTTATAAAAAGAATGTAATAAAAAAGGAAAATAAAAGTGAAGACCAAGCATTTAAAAGAGTGATTACTAAAATTAATTGATCAGCTCAAATTATTATTTTGTGTTAGATTCATTTACTATGACCATTGACCATTATTGATGTTCAAACGGTAAAATAAGACAAAAATTAAAAATTATTGTCTATTCTGTGTTATATAGGACTAACTTTTTCTTGATGATTGAAATTTTAAATTGTGTGAAAAACATTTATATCATGATTTTGATATAGATAAAAAGTTAAAATCAAATGTTTATATATTAGATAAAATTATATATCTCTATCTATATAATAATATATATATATATATATATGTATATCTTATATATTATATATATAAGAATTAAACTATACTGATTCGTCGTATTTCTTATCCAAAACAGTATCCTTACTTTTATCGAGTAATGTTTATGTCTATTACAATTGAGTATCATATGTTTAGTTCTTTAGTCCACAAAAAAAAAACGGCCATACTATTAAACAAAAAATATATTGTTTTTGGTATTAACAAAAAAAAAAAAAAGATAATTCAAATATGCTTGTATTTCTCACTTAAGATTCGACTTCTAATAATTGATAACTCAATATATTTTGTCTTTTTAATTTTTTTTCGTCAAGGAAATAAATGATTGAAGTTTTTTAAATTTAAAATCGTTTTATATTAGTCTAATTCTATTTTGTTTAAGAGTTCCCTTATAATCCTCATTCGCGAGTGGCTAAGAAAAATTTCCTTCTTTTGATGGTAAGTCCTGATGTGAGATAAAAAATATATATTTTAGTCATTATTTACCTCATATTTATTATTTATATTTATTCTTTTTTGTAGAAAATTTGAAATAATATATTTTATTTGTAGAAAATTTTTGAAATAAAATAATCCAAAACTTTGAGCTAAACAAAAACCCAAAATAAAGGTGAAATATTGAAGAAGAAAATCAAGGAGGCAACTTAATAGATTACATTTAATATAACAATATATAATATAGAATGGGCAAAGATTGCAAATTGCAAATTGCTAATCAGGGAATAGAAAGTTTGTCACGTGTCATCCTATGGAACAAGGAGCTGCACACAAATCTTGGAGGCGGCGAACAGAGCTACAACAATTTCCTTTTGGTTTTGATTTCCTAATTTGCTTTGAACTCAATTATTTTATTTAGGGTTTATTGTATTTATTTATAGTCCATATAAATAATTATTTGAGACATTCAATAATAGGAGGAAGTACTTTGAAAGAGAAAGTCGTCAATACTTTTTAAAGTTCTTTTTCTTTTCTTAGACATTAGTAGCTAAAGACCTTGTTTTGGGGTTGTAGATATGGATTGAATGATATTTATTAATGGAGTTTTGAATTAATTTTTGTTTTAGTAGTTTGTGTTTGACTACCCTGAGATAAATCTATTGTCTAATCTTAAAATCGAGAGAGGAGAGATTAGATGGACCAGAGGATATAGAGAACTTGATCGACCTATTAGATTGAGTTGATTTGTGTTCAGGTTTGACACATGGGCGAACAACTTGCATGGTTACAAAATAAGATGAAATATAAATGCTCGTCAATTAGTTTGCTTATCCCCGCTCAACGATGTAGTTAGCTATCTAATTGGAGTAGGTGACCAGAAGTGTGTAGCCCGACCCATACATTTAAAAATATAAATCAGTAACTTGACAACTAAAATTAGTTCTAAGTCAAAAATATGATACATGAAATCCAATATATGCTGCAGCCTTGAGATTTTTCAAACAATTGTAAGTAATTTTATCATCTTATTGTTGCATTCTTTTCTTTTGACATTCTTAAATAAATAATTAGACTAGTATAATTTAGTAAAAATAGTTAATTGATAATTTCTTTGAAATCGATAATTTATTTTTGTCAAGAATCACTATATTACTTGCTCGACCACGTACATTTGCGTGTGCAATTGGGAGCAACAAGTCCTAACTCAAAAATAATGAGAGAAAGGTCAAGGGCTTATTTAATAGTGAATATTATTTCATATTATCTATGTTTCTCCAACACAATTAAAAGTTTCATATTTTTCTCTATCAGTTCTATGAATATTAGAAGCATTTTTTATTGTTCCTATAATATGAATTTGGTATAGGTATATCATTCAATCTTCATCAAGCCCATTATGACCCGATTTTTATCCATTTATATATAGGAGAAAAAATAATTTCATCAAATACAAGATAAGTTTAACTCAGTAAATAATACAATTGTCATAGTTATTTTTTCAAGCGAATTTTATAAATAATATATGAAACTAAATGATATACTTTAGTTGTAATTATAATTTTGCCAATAAATTTTTTGATGATATAGCTTAGTTAATGAATTATTTTTCTTCTATTTGTATTAACGATCCAAGAACTACTGATCAAGTTCTTGAAAAATAAAAAATTCTTCTTGAACTCAAACATGAAAGGAAAGAAAAAGAAACGAAAACAACAAAAAGAAAAAAAAATATATTTCCACGTGAAACTAACGTATCTATTGACATAAAGGTGAAAGTTTACACTGATCATGTATCTTTAAGGTACTCACGATGCAAAAAAGTATATAAAGCCAAAGTTGGTGCTATTGTTGCAAGAATTCAACTCCAAGGTAAATGCACCACAGATACAACCAAGCGGACATGTTTTAACATCTCGTAACTCGTAATAGCCTAATAAGCTAAGAAACTAAATTTACCATTTTGGAAAGAAAAAGGTAAATCTAGAAAATTTTCTAAAATTAAAAATGTGAGTTTTGATCATATTCAAACAGAGAGTCAGTTTTTTATTTGGTTGGAAATCCCTTGGAAAGATATTTCCAACGATGTCGAGTTTAAACAATTTTGATATCGTATGATGGAGATCAGCCTTTCGAAAGTTGAGTTGTTGAATTAAGAAAAGTCCAATCCGAATTTAAGTAAAGGTAAACTAGTCTTTTACCCATTTATTTCCTAATTCGTTTTAAGGGTTTAATTGGGGTAAATATAAGTTTTGTAAGATTGGAAAAGTTATTCTCATGCTTAGGGCTTCGGAGAATAGAGAAGAAAAGAAAAAGAAGAAGGGAGAAAGATCAAGATTTTTTCAAGAACGCCAAGGGATTGTAGTGAAATTCATCGGGGTGATCCATAATAAGGTATGTGAGATTTTTTTTGTATTGAATTAATTCATCCACACATCAATCTTGATTTAGTTTTATAGTTTTGGAGTTGTTCATATAATTTGAAATTGTTTCGTGATAAATCTTGTTGAATCCCTTTTTGGTTGAGTTGATTGAATACCCATTGATATTGATTAATAGTTTTCATGTTGTGTTTGAGTTAGATCTGTTGGGTATCGATAGTATTTATGATCCTAAGGGTTTGAGGATAAAACTATGGAGGTTTAGGCATTTTGAGATTTAAAAACGAGTTGAAAAATCTGTCAGACGCACATGGGCAAGACAGGCACGTCGCGCCTGTTGTGCGCCACAAAGTGGCCTCACTGGGGCCTGGCGCGGTGCGGTAGTACGCATAATCCGGCGTTTTTCGTCCAATTTTTATAATGTAGTCCGTTTAAGTCCTTCATGTTACATAAACACCTTCTAGTGATTGTTATTACTTCAAATGATTTCTAAACATCTAGAAATCATTACATGAGCTTAAATCATAATCTTGAATCCATAATTCAATTCAAGGAGCTCTAAGATCACAATCAAGGATGCTAAGAGTCAATTCTAAAGTTAAGAAGTAAGTTAAAGTAAAGTACTTAAAGGTTTTCAAGAGTCTTATTTAAACATTTTAACTTTGTTTCAAGACTCAAGTTTCAAGCTAAATAAAGAGTTAAGTTGAAATTTTTTTTCCTCAAAGATATATGGGGACTAAGTATTTCCAAAGAGAGTTGAAATTTCGTAACATTTATGTCACGACCGGAATCTAAACCCCAGACGAGAATGACATCGTTGACCTCTCAGAGGTCGCAGACAAGCCTACATACGTCATTCTTACTTCATCTAGGTTAATTTTAGCAGAAAATTTGAAACTTTTTGTTTCCTAACATGCTTACTAAACATTCTATTATATATATAATTGTTCACCATCAACCATCTAACATTAAGATCATCAAATGAAAGAAGCAGTTTATTATAACGATAAAGATGTACTTGCCAAAATGACACCAATACAATGTCTAAACAATAACTGGAAAGAAATGCTAGTGGAACATACTCCACTAGCTCAATCCTACAACTAAGCTAGAATGTAAATGGGCAAGCATCCTCGAAAGCATGCAGTTCTACCAAGTACGGACAAATGCTCGACGTCCGGATAGCTGCAGCATTGATCTTGTAGCTCGCGTGCACCTGTGCCTGCACCTAAAAGTTTAGATTTGTATAGGGTTAGTACACACTTGTACTAAGTACGGGTATATTCAAACAAATACCAAGGACATGCATGAGTAAGAATAGCTCTTTCCTAGCAACATGATTATAGCTGATCAACTTAGTGGACTTTCCTTACGAAAGTGAGTGAACTTTCCAAATTTGGATTAGGAAAGTTTATGAGCTTCCAAATTTGGATTAGGAAAGTTATTCCATGAGAGTAACATGCACTATCATACTTAACAATTTGCACACAACACACAACAGCGTAGACATATCATAATTCATATAACACATAATGTTGTTCATATCGTTTATTCGCATGCCATGAGATCTTGGAATCATGGACTTGACATTAAGACTTCCCAAAATGATGGCTCAACATATGGGACCTCAACTAGGGAGTCTGTTTTAGCAAACATAGAGTTTGCTTCTTTAATTCATACGTACTTCATTTCATTTCATTCATGGGCCAGTGTAAACACTAGTTATACATATAAGTATGAGTTGAAATTTACCCAACTATCTCGTTATGCTCCGGAGATGGTTAAGGACATGAGGAGTAGAATGAGTTTGTTCGTAGCCGAATAGGGTCACTCTTCAAGCAAAGAGGACCGGGTTGCGATGCTTATTGGAGACGTAGAAATTTCGAGATTAATGATCTATGTACAACAGGTAGAGGAGGAAAAGCTGAGGGAACCAGAAGATTATAAAAACAAGAAATCCAAGAAATGGAATGAGTCTGGGCAGCATAAAGGTGGCTTGAATTGGCCATAATTTAAAAAACAAAAGGGACATGCACTATCATCTGCTAGTGCACCTACACCCAGAGAAAAAGTTGAGCATCATGGTCAGAACTCCCGAGCTAAGATTACATATTTACAGGGTAGTGTGGCGCATGGAAGTATTAAGCGTCCTTCCTGCACCAAGTGTGGTATAAATCACTTTGGTATTTGTCATGAGGTCTACACGAGTTACTTCAAGTGTGATTAGACCAGACATTTAATAAGGGATTGTACAAAGAACAAGAAATGCGGTCGTAATGGGGAAACAAAGCTATGTCTTCATAAGTTGCTTTACTAGTCAAGGTTGAACCTATGGGAGCTACTTCAGGTGCTAGCGGAGGAGCAAACAACCTGTATGCTCACAACAATCGCCAAGAACATGAAAACTTGTCAGACGTTGTCACCGGTATGATTCAAGTCTTTGACTTTACTATATATGATTTGCAAGACCCAGGAGAGAGTTTATATTTTCTAACTCCATATGTTTCCATGAACTTTGATATTATTCTTGACCAACTTAGTGAACCATTCAGTTTTTCCACACATGGTGGTGAATCTATTTTAGAAGAAAGAGTCTATCGTGATTGTCCTGTCTTCGTCAGTCAAAAAAGTACCATGACTAATTTAGTTGAGTTAGACATAGTAGACTTAGCGAGTATTGGGCAAAAATTTGATGCACATGCAATCTCGATCAACCATCTTGAGTTGCAAATGGCCCAATTTTCTTCGACTGTGAATCCACGCTAACCGGGCACTCTTCCTAGCAATACTGTCCAAAATCTGAAAAATGATGGACAGTGTATGACAGTCACAACTCGAGGTGGTAAGAAAAAAATTGACCCACCGATGCCGTCTGGAGTAGAAAATGTGATAAGAGGTGATGATGAGGTAGTGGAGGTTAGTGGTGAGTTAGGAGACAAAATGGGGAAAGAAGTTGAGGTACCCCAAAAGGCGACCCCCATGCCTAGACCACCACCTCCACTCCCACAGAGGTTAGTGAAAAAGAACGAGGATGGTAAATTCCGGCGTTTAATCACTATGCTCAAACATCTTTCCATCAATGTCCCTTTGATAGAAGTATTTGAACAAATGTCGGATTATGCCAAGTTCATGAAAGATATGGTCACTAAGAAAAGATCGGTTAGTTTTGAGGATGATGATAGAATGCAGCATTGTAGTGCTATTGCTACAAGGTCTCTAGTGCAAAAGAAAGAAGATTCGGGTGCCTTCACTATTCCATGTACAATCGGGTTATTACACTTTGCGAAAACATTATGTGATCTTAGGGCAATCATAAATCTCATGCCTCTCTTTATTTACAAGAAGTTGAGTTTGGGTGACCCAAAGCCAACTGCGATGCGGCTACTGATGGACGATCGAACGGTGAAGAGGCCTATTGGGATACTCCATGATGTGTTAGTAAAGGTGGAGTCATTCATATTTCTGGCCGATTTTGTGGTGCCTATTATTCTCGGGAGGCCATTCCTTGCTACGGGTAGAGCTTTGGTTGATATGGGTCATTGGTCACGACACTTAATTAATGTGATGTTCAGTTTAAACCAAAGAATTAGGAGTTAGATATGAAGCATCGCGAGTCTCCACCCGCGAAACCATCTATAGAGGAGGCTCCAAAAGTAGAACTTAAGGCTCTACCACCTTTGCCATTAATTACAGCATCAGATTTGAATGTGCATCAAGTTGAGAGTTTGGTGGAGGTGTTAAAAAGGTTCAAAAGATCTATTGGCTGGACTATTGTGTATATTATTGGGATGCCTCCTGGGTTTTTTTTCACATAAAATCCAACTCATGCCCGATCATAAGGCAAGTATTGAGAACCAGAGACGTTTAAATCCACCTATGCAAGAGGTGGTGAAGAAGGAAATTATTAAGTGGTTGGATACTGGAGTGATATATTCAATCGCCGATAGTAGTTGGGTATGCCCTGTTCAGCGTGTATCTAATAAAGGGAGAATGATTGTGGTCCTCAATAAGAAAAATGAGTTTGTCCCAATGCGACCGGTGACTGGATGGAGGGTGTGTATGGATTATCGGAAACGAAAGAAAAGAAAAAAAATAAGAGTTCACCTTGATGAACAGAGGTTAAATGGGTTGAATGATTTTGATGAATTTTGCTTGAAGGCATATGAAAGTTCAGCCCTCTACAAAGAAAAGATGAAGAAGTATCATGACCAAAAGATTGAAAAGCGCAATTTTTTGGTTGGGGATTCGATGTTTTTGTTCAATTCTAGGTTGCGCTTGTTTTCGGGCAAACTGTAGTCCAAATGGACTGGTCCTTATTTGATCATTCAACTATTCCCTCATGGTGCGGTTGAGTTGGAGAACAAGGAGGGTTTAAGGTTCAAGGTTAACGGGCAACAAATCAAAATCTATCTAGGGCATGCTGAAACGATGAATGAAGTGATCGAGGCATACCATCTTGATGAAGTCTAAGTAATCAAGACTCCTTCGTCGTGCCGCGACGTTAAATCAAGCGCTGATTGGGAGGCAACCCAATATGTTTCCTCTAGCCAACTATAGGTTTTTCGTAATTTTGTAGGCATAGTTGCATTATTTTTTGCTTTTATTACTTATGTCATCTATGAATGTTCTTTTATTTTTCTTTAGAAGTGTTGACTAGAGCGTAGAGTAGGTCCGTGTCCAAAAAGTGTCCAGAAAACACCAAAATATTAGCTTAATGGGTGTTAAATATGCAGGGACTAAATCCCCAGAAATATGTAAAAAAATTGGTCTGGTGTACCCATCAATGGACCGTCGTCCCTTCAACGGACCGTCGGTAGGATCCGTCGTGCCTAGGTATGTTCTTATAAATTTTTCTAAGTTAGGGCAATGTCGACGGAGGGTTAGACGGACTGTAGACTGACTTACGGTCCGTCGATGGGGAATCGTCAATCCCTCACCCACCAACCCTACCCGACCCGGCCGACTACATATTAAAAGTTTTAAAACTTTTCAGTTACCCACCTCTTCACATACCCCCCATAACCGTTTCCCTCCCTATTTCCTCTCATTTTCCCCCACTTCATCACCCATTAACTCCCATTCCATCATCAGATTAACACACTTCCACAAACTCCATTCTCTTCCCAAATCTTCTATCTTCTTCAGTCTCCTTTTCGGTCGGTGTTCGTGGTTGGTGTTATTGCTGTTCAACTACAAGTTTTCATAATTCCTTTTCCTCCACTACTGTTTCCAGGTATGTTCTTCTGATCTGCTATATTAACTATCGTTAATTTTCATGTTAACTTGATGTCTTACCTTGTGGTCTTCAATCTGGGACCACTTTGCATGCTTAAAACGTAGCCCCTGAAGTTCCCCCCCCCCCCCCCTAAGTCCCTTAGAACACTGAAATTGAAAGGGATGTGGTTTCTGTTAAAATGTGTTGCTGTTTGCATGGTGGTGTTTTTCTCCTGATCCTAGGGGTTTTGGTAGGGCCTAGAATCGAATGTCAACTCACTGAGAAATTCATCGCCCTAGGAATATGAAATGTTGGTGTAAATGTTAAGGAAAACTTAAGGTTTCTAAGGATACCTCTATAATTAGTACTTTGTGTGGAAACATAAATTGCTCAAATCCTTTCCCTACAGGAAAGAACGAGACCCCATCGACGAACCGTCGGTCCTTCGATGGACTGTCGTTGGGGTACGTCAACCCCAATATCCCTTGCTGAGTCTAAATTTCCGCCGACGGACCTCACTGATTGATCGTCGTCCCTTCAAAGGTCCGTCCTGCACAACCGTTGATGTGTCAGAATCTTTGTTTCTGATTTTCTAAAAAAATATTCTGTGCCCGTTTCGACGGAACCCACTAGCGGACCATCATCACTTTGATGATTTTCCATGTCACACTCGTCCCGCTATCATAACCTTTATGTCTGATTGTTTAAGCATTTATGTCTAAGTTACGTCGACGACCGTCTTTGACGACCTTTTCCCTTCGGACGTTCCATCCTGTACAACCAGCGACGCTGTTAGAGACCCTTTGTTTTGTATGATTTTCTAAAATCTTCTAAGTGTCCCGTACCGACGGACCCACTTATAGATCGCATCCCTTCTTGATCCTTCTTCCTTCCTGCACAACCGCGAACCCTATCAGAACTTTTTGTTTCTAATATTTCAAAAATTTCTACGTGTCCCTCGCCGTTCCTCATGATTGTTGTCCGCAGCGTCGCCGAGACCGTCAATGGTTCCATCACGCCTTGCTGCACTTCTGCACTGCCAATTCCATTTGTTCCTCTTTACTCTGTGTTTGATACTTTGATGTGTTACACGGCTTCTCTGGTATTTCTATAAATCAAACTTCTCGTTGCAGGTAAATATGACACCATCAAGACCAGCGTCTACTCGCGGGGGCCTTCTAAGTTTGTTGCCCGTCAACCTGACTGCATCATACTCAACGATAGCCTGACCGAGAACGTGCCACCTAGGAACCCCTCATCCTACCATGCTGTCCTTCATCACAAAGCTACGCACACAAGGTGCATCGGACGGAGTCACTGCCTTGAATCCCAGTCTAAAGCAGAGAGCATAGACCGGCAACCTTCTGGGTCGCTACACTTTTGAAGGATGTGTTTTTCTCTGAGGAGGATTTGGCTCTGAAGAAGCCCAACTCTTGTGGAGGCTTCTAGCTCTGAGGAGGGCTCGCGCTTCCTAATGCCAATTCTTCCTAGCTTCTTCATCCATCGTCGTGCCTCGGGCTGATGAGGTTGGATTGTGCACTCAATCCAACCCACAGACCTGACGTCCTTCCTTCCGGTTGCTGATCAGACCAAAGACAGGTGGCGGTGTCAGGGCCAATATCAGTATAGTCTGAGTTCCGCCAGAGGTGCCCAGGAAAGAGGGGGTCTTGACCCAGACCCTGAACTCAGAGACGGGTTCCAATGGAGTCTTTTCCTCACTAGGCCGGTCCATCTTGCTAAATCACCAGACAAGTCGGCTGGGAGTTGACGGCATCACAATATGGTCCTCTATAGGATTAGAAATGGTACGAGGTTTCTCCGCCTCCTATGTGTGACGACTCTCCCTCCTCATGGACAAAGGCGAGCCACCCACCAAACATACACCTCTGGAGTAGTACGGTCCGTATCAAGCGGGTTGATATTTCTTTGTCGGCCAGTTGCAAGTTCCTCTATGGCCCGCAGTAGCGTTGACATCCCCGGATTTTGCCTATTTGTGTTGGAAGTGAATCATGACGGCCAATTCCAGCGTTGAGCCGGATGTGATGAGACACCGCCACAGAGCTTTGGTGATTAGCGACTTGGTCACCTTCCATGGATGGTGGGACTGCTGATTGAGAGCTGGGCCAGGGAACATCTCAAACAGGAAAAACCTCACCTTCACCCAAACCAAATCTTAGGCTACTAGTCTGACACTAAAACCTTTCTCCCGCCACTGCTGGAAGCTGAGCCATTGTCTTTGGACGTGTAATGCTGAATGGTCTGCCATGGTTGTGGGTTTCAGGTGGACTTTGTGTGGCTATTGCAGTGGTGATGCATGAGAGGGCCTTTAATTCCACTACAGACTTACCCCTTCCGACCGTGCAATGGTGCTTTGAGTTGTCGCCGTCTAGCAGGGTTCCTGTTTTGGCACATGATGTATTAGAACCCCCTCGCACAGTAGATTTGGCCTCATTCGGGAATCTATGATTGGCTCCCTACAGAGGGCCCGCCGTCCAATGTGTCAGTCGCTCGAGTGAGACTTGGCGGCCACACCGTAAAGCAACCCAAGACTTATATCCGAGCTGCTCATTCCGAGCCTACCCCCCACCCGTTGAGTCTATCCCGTGCTAGCACCGCTCTTAAGCTCCTACCTCTCGACTCCAGTCTTCACACTGGTCCTCTTTGCTAGGGTGCACAAAGTTAGAGGCCCCAATTGGCCCCACTTCTCTCACATCCATCATTCTTGATGTAGAGATTCCATTCCTGGAGGCGGAGAAGCGGAATAGAAGAGGATATGGGCCCAGCATACTGAGCGAACAATCAGGAGGTCCACCAACGCTTGGATAATTAAGATTGCGGTTCTTAGCCTGACAGCCCCTACAGTGATTTGACGACTCTCCTGACTTTGATTGGAAGTCTTAGAAAGACTTTGATACCATACTGGGGCTCGGGTGCCTGACGTCTGAGCGTCCCTTCGCCGAGCGGCTGAGGACACGTGATTGTTTCGCTTTGCTCTCCACCAGTTGTGCCCCCCCCCCCCCAATCAAGATTATGCCAAAATGCACTACTGAGTTATAATGAGACGAGTCTCCGGTCAATGCATAAAGATCGCCATGGATTTGGAGGCTGCGATGAGAAAGCCTCACATCATGATGAGAAACCCATTCTAGTGAGATTTCTATAAGTGGCTGATGGGGCGGCGCCCAAATTGTTGAGGCTAGAATAAGAGAACTACTTAGGTGCTTTAATTGTGATGACACCCACACGTGTTGTTCCCATCTCATGGGAGCAGTTCGCGGACCAGACCCCCCGCCAGCATGTTGAATCGTCGAGGCTTTGCCCTCAGGTTTGCTTCAACGCTAACACCCCAATTTTATATCATTGATGCATTGGGGATAATTTCATGTCTTTCGTTTTTGGGTGGGGGTCATGAAAAGTGAATGCTAAGGGTGAAGTATGAGTGCCACTCACAATCTCAGCTTGTGGTGTTTCATTGTCGTTTGTTATTTTTTTTGCCACAGAGACTGGTTATTTTATTGTTGAACCTGGCATGTTGGTATATTTTGGTACATATTATAGAAATGAATCTGAAGCATTATGGCTCAACGCAATGAGATCCTCATGTAAAAATCGCTTCATGACTAGGCTTGTACTGATAAGCTGTTGGCTCTCGAGCCGACCTAGGAGTTCACACACTACATTGACCCTAAATCTAAAACTCCAAGTAGGTGTTTTGATAATCTGGGTAATTAATGAGAAGGTCAAGTGAGGTGGGAAAATTGAAAATCCCCATTAGTACTGACTAAAGACTGTGCCTGGTTAGACTGTAAAAGTAACTGTGATAGACAATCAGGACATGCTCATCAATCCCTTTCACGATAGCCACTTCCTTTATCCTACATAGAACAGAAACCGAATGAACTGATCCCTCTTCGAGCCAGAATGATTTGATCTTAAATAGACCTTTTCTTTCAACGCCCAACTGATTTTTTATAGTACCAATGTGTTGCCCTAGTCCCCGCATTGGAAGATGTTGCCCTCAGCTTAGCCAAAAGCATAGAGTTAGGATGGTCAATGCCAGAAAACACCTTGTCTTGGAACTGACCCACTCTTAGGTATTTTTTGTTACCTTTACTCATTGGCCAAACCATGATTTGAGGATGCTAGTTGAGGATGCTCAGAATTGGGTTGAAAGAATAAAGAAGAGAAAAGAGAACAAAAGAAAATTGACTCAAAAAGTTGAAATCAAAATTGATTTTTTTTTAAAAATGACCACTTAGAAAAGAAATGAGAAAGTCCGGCGAACAAGATTGACAAATTAAGAATAGGGCGGGAATAAAATGATTAAAAGGTAGGAATGCTTTGGCCTTAGGTCAGCGGGAAATAAGGCTCACTATTACATTCACATGTACCCTACCCATGGACCCTGAGCCTATTCAAGCAAAAAGTTCTATCGTGATCCTAAGATCTATTAGGGTGAATTTTTAATGGTATGAAAATAAGGGCAAGCCTATGACAACAAGTAATACAGGAGGTGTTAAGTTTGTTAAGAGTGAGTGTTGAAAAAATAATCCTTATCTTCAACACTGAAATCATTGTGTGAATGAGATTTGTTTTTGAAGTAGAGGACACAGTTACATCTAACGGAAAATTGCTACACTTGGTGAGAGATCAAAGAGGATAGGTGTTTGGTGGTCTGTGCGCTCTTGTGTCATGGTATGATCCACAGGAGCGAGCCAATTTCTTGATAGCATCATAAACATAAAATGAAAATAATCGGATGCTTACAGATGATTGTAAACCTAATAATCTCCTTGCATGATAACAATGTTTTTTGTGGTGACTCATATTGCGCGCTCATACAACAATCAATAATTTGAGGTTTGAGGGTATGTACCCGTGGTTTCACAGTACTGTCCATTGCTGTTTCTCCTTAAGTTTAGTGTGTGTCTAAAGGCCATTTTTATCTTTATTTTTATGTATTTTTTCTCATTTGTTTTGCGGAAAACTGTCCAGCTGAAAACGCGAAAGAACTGTGCTGAAACTGCATAAGTAATTAACCTACTAGCATCGGGGGTCCCGTAGGTGAAACTGGTCGTTTGCAGAAAATTGGTTTTGAAAGGAAGATCTGATAAATTTGACCAAGTGTAAGGGCTCACGGCAGCTATCAGTACGGATTACCGTCATCTACACGACTGACGCGTCTGCACATCTTCATTTGCTAACAGAAATCAACCCAGTACCCGTCTTGAAAAGATTCTAAGTGTGGAGAATGACGCTAGAGTGGACGTGATGCACCAACGGCACTCATCTTGTCTGGCGAATTGTACCAATATTTTGGAATTGAAACAACGAAAAATTTTCGTTTGAACGACGGGAGGCTCTACACCCATTATGCCTCGACGGTCCTTCTGGCCTCAGACGGTCGAACTCAACGCGTTTTTGGAAGATTGTTCCTTAACTAATTCCTTTTATGTTAGGAACATTTTTTATTATAAAATGCTTGTAAAAACCTTGTTTTGGGGTTAGGCTTTTTGTATTTTTCAGTTTTATTTATCCTAGGGTGAACTTGAGATTTTGGGAAGTTCACTTTCCGGAATCATTTTTGGCAAGAACGTTGACTTATTCCAGTACTTTTCTGTCCCTGGATTTTCTTCAATCCCATCAAATACGTACATGCATTCTTTCTAATCAATATGAATTATTGTGTTTGTTAACAGGGTAACTAATCCACACTAGGGTTTTGGGAACCATGGGTAAATAACAATGTAAAACTATCTAAACAGCATTCTAGATTGTCCTGGCTATATGATCAATTCTTTAGTTTTAGAAGTCGTTTTAATTAGACAAACGCATTAGAACTCGCCTTGTTGCTACTTGACGGACCCAGTGGGTGTAGAAAAGAAAAGAATTCTCAACTATTAAGTATGACACTAGCTACTAGGCTCGAGCGAGTGGTGCAGTAACAACTAAGCATCACTGATGATGATGCTAATCATTAAAGGTTAAGGGTTTAGTAAGCATACACAGGAGCCAGCCAAGTTGCAAAGTGAAATTCCCTATTGGTCGGACCAATGAATTAGGATACATATAATTACCCTTGCATGTCATATATTGGAAAGTATTGTTTATAGCTAGAATTACCGCGTTACGCCTGTGGGGAACATTATGCCTTGTTACGCTCATCACTCTGATAAATACGAATATCATACTTGCTACCCTTGTTTATTTAGAATATTTAAATTCCTTTTGTTATTACAACCAACCCCCCCCTTTTATACCTTTTTCGGAAAGGACTTGATTCAATAGAAAGTAATTGTAGGTAAAGGTTACGTCTAAATCATTTTTCCTCGTGGATTCGACCCCAACCTCATGAGTTGGGTTCTTTATTGATCCGACCGCTTATCTTTCTTTTCAAGCAAGTTATTTGAGCGTATCATCTTCAGAACCTTATTTAGACCTCTTTGTTATTGTCTTCATGTGATGACATACTATCTATTCAAGGAATGAAGAAAGATGGTGTGTGTCCATCTTAACTAGTTCTTCGACGTTGAAAGTATAACAAGTTATTTGCTGTTCTCCAAGTGTGAGTTTTGTTTGTATTGGTGGCATTCTGGACACATAGTTGCACGGTGCATGGAATTAGAGTGATACCAAAGATAGAAGCATTCAGAGTTGGGACTAGACACCAACACACGAATCCAACTGATATATGATTCTTGGTTTGGCTGGCTAATATAGAAGTTGTTGCAAGGTGTCATATCTTATTTGACCAAGCATGACTCAGAAATAGTTGAAGTATCAGGTTTGAAGCTGTTAGAAAGAGGTCGCGAGTTGCATTAGAGGTGTTCCTTTTCAGAGGTGGACGTTTGAGAGGGTGCTCAGTTTTTTGTGTGTTACTGTGATGCATCAGAGTTTGTTCTTTGGGGGGCTGTGTAATGCTGATTTCTGTTGGGCATCTTTTTTTTGGCCTTTTCGGCTAAAATACTAGTGATTTTCCTATGAAACACGGAAGCTCTAACTGCTCAACACACGACGGGTAACGAGAGAACATTAGTTGATGACATATTTGTGTCCCTAACAGTCATGCCCAGGTCCTCCTTAAACACACTACGTAGAATGTAAGGCACAGACTGCTCATCTTATTTATATCAAAAGACCAGGCCCCTGACCAGAAGAAATCGCTGAAACATTCAAAAGAAGTAAACTGGCTGTAGTAAAATTTTGCACAATTATTTTACGTAAAACCTCTTTCTTAGAGGGAGTAAACCCTTAACTATCACACCTGCTTTTCAATCATCTTCACTATTTTCTTCAAGCAAAAGTACAACCATACACAAATTTGAGAAAAATATTATCTCACAACAAATTATAACTCTATTACTTTATTTGAGCTAAACATAATACAACACTGCTCCACCTAAGATATCACCACCTATCCAACTTAGAATTTAACTAAACACACACAAGTTGCCCCTAAACCACACGCTCCGTATGGCTTAGACTTTACTAAGCGGATACAACAACCGCCCACAAAATCAACTAGCTCTCTAGATTACTTAGAATTTCGTATTCGAACTAATCCCAAATGCTCACCCCACAAATCAGTTACCTTTGACTATTAAGTCTTTTAAAAGCCACAAACATAGCTCTCTGATCCGTTATAACTAGGAACAAATTTAACACTAATTACGACCCAACGTTAACTCCTAAGCCCCCTCTGATGCTTGCAACTTGATCAGGTCCTTTGTTGTGCTGCCCACAAATACTTCTGGGAAGTGATTTTTTCAAGTTTTCTTTAGAATTTTATCCAAGTTGCAAAAACTATCAAATGATAGACACAAACTCAACTCACAAATATGCTTCATTACTTTTATCAGATTTACATTGAGTAGAAGTATTATGTATACCTTTAAGATGGCTTTCCCTATTCTTTTGTGTTTTTGTTTTTGCCAAAATCTTGTTGTTTTGGTTGTTTGGAGTATAGAGACTACCTTCAAATAGAGACAAACCCTTGGGACGAGGCTATTTGCTGAGGAGGTCTGCTTTCTGAAAAGTTTACACCACCCACACAGAGTTTTGATGCTTGTGAAACTACTTTTTGTTATTTTCTCGTACGGTAACTCTTTCGACGCAGTCCCGTTTTGCTTTCTTTTGAAGTTTCAGAAGAGACTTCCTGGCTGACTTTTTTGGCCGAAAATGAATGCGTAACATGGTGTTTGTCATGTTGAAAATATCAACTAGAAAGAGTTATTACCCATTGGACAAACACCCTGGTTCATTCGGATTAGTTCGGTAATTAACGTTCTGACCGGCCACTAACTAACAAGACAACTTTATAGTTGTAACCCATTATGCATCTAATGGAGAGACCTCTTTCGGGGACCAGATTTCTACATTTGTGAGGATGATCAAAACACCTAAAATATATAACAATTTCCCCTTTTTTGATGATAACACACAAATATTCCTCACATGAGTTTATCTATTTACTGTCCCTGTTGTCAGTCCCAAAACCAAGGAGTTGATCCCTTATTAGAAATCTAAGTCTCCTCCCCCCCTTTTAACAGTTCCCCTATCAGCATATCTCTTGAGCTAAATGGATTGATATCCTTTTTGCATCTTCTCCAGTTTTTCAAATCAACAAAATAATATTTTCCCCCTTTTTGATGATGATAAAAATTTTCAACTTCTTCCACCATCGGCAAGCCATTTGCCCTTCAGTACATTTCTGTTCTGTTCTCTTCTCTCAGTTTCTTCTCGCCCCCTATCGGCGTTACATGTCATCATTGACTCATACTAGAACATATCACCTATCGCATACCAGACAGCCATCGAATCATTGTCTCATACCCTAAAAATCTTCCCCTTTGACATCATAGAAAAGGTTATAGTATTAACCAGTCTCCAAGAAAGATATTTAAGAAAATTCATCGAACTTGGACAACATTCATCTCTGAGTAAAAATGGCATAAATCTAAGGAGGCAGTCTGAGTAACCAGAATTTTTTTTTTGCACTTCCCAGAAAGCTCAGGCTCGAAGCATGCCACATCAGTATGATGGAACCAGAAAATCCCCACAGTTTATATAGAGGACCGATAAGGAGGACTGAACATGAGCTTTAAGGATGAAAGGGAATGTCTTAGAAGCAAGGGATGGAAAGAATAGTATTAGTAGAACATATCCCTTAGCATGGTTTTTTGAAGCTTCTCTTAAGGTTCAACATGCTTTGCTGCCAACTATTTTTGTTCTATTGAACTTGGTCCTACGATTGTTCCTCTAGACTCTAAGCCTTCAACCAACTATTTTAGTATCTCTACTAGCAAGATCAACTTTCATAGCTTTCAAATAAATCCCGAATTTTACTTCACAGAAAGATTAGAAAGATGAAATTTACTTAAGTTCTCCGAGTTGAATAGGTCAACCAACTAGGGGGTCTATCAACGACAGAATTCATAATACGTTTGGATCTAAGTTTTTTTAAAGTGAACATCCGATCCCCTAGTCGAATTACATTGATTCTCATAGTATTAACCTTTTCCCTTTTGAACATCATCTTTTCCACCTTCTTCATTCTTCTTGTTGGACCTGGTCCCTCTCCACACTCGAAATTCCTTTTAATAGAAAATTCTCCAATACGAACAAAAGAAAACTAAATCAAAATCTAAAACTCAAATCTTTATATCTTTGTCTGGGATCCACAATTAATCCTACGGATCCTTAGGATTGGTATATTCTTTTCTATCTTGTAGTTTGTAGTTTCGCTGAATCAAGCCAAGTATTCTAGATTCAAACATTTGAAGTGTTTTTGAGTTAATAGAAAAAAGGTTTTGAAGCAATCTGATTTTTGGAAGGGGTGATGGAGTTATCTAGGGGTATGGAAAGAAATATGGAATACAAGGGAATTGGAAGCAAGTGTTATCTTGGTATTCAAAAGATGGCACAATGATCAGATATGTGACAATTGCAATGGTTCTCATGCATAATTCAAAATACAATGTCAGAGTGCTAACCTTTGAGAATGGACCAGTCCCTCTCTATACATTGAATGTTGATTGGCCTAAACTTGTCTTGTGCCTCCCTTTCCTTCACCCCTTTGTCATTGTGTAGAACTCCAGAAGGTATGACTGAAACTGCTAATATACGGACTACAAACATGGAATATGCTTCCCTTTGCATGTCATGAGTAATACTGACGAGTGGAGAGTACCGGGTCCAACCGATTGTTTTAATCGGATCAACTTTTCTTTACCAGTACCCCAGTACCGAGTCTTACCGAAACCGGATTTATCAGAAAACCCAACATGTTTCGCCTGGTCTGTTAGTAGACGGATAGGTACCGGGTCGGACTAGTTCAAAACCGGGTCTTACCAGTTCATCCGGTACCGGTATTTTTTGTAAATTTTAATTATTATATAATATTACATATTTATATTAATAATTAATAATATTATATTATTAAAAACTTCACTCAAACTTAAAGTTTATATAAGTTTGAATAGAATTTACAGTTAAAGTTTACTATAGAAATTATAAAGTTTGAATTGAATTTAACGTTTTAAAGTTCGTTGAAATTTACTTTAAAAGTTTCAAACGTTTCTATTGAACTTTGCTTGCTTGAATTTTGCAATTTAAAATGTTTACACCAATTTATATTGAACTATTAAAGTTAAAATTGCCCTTCCAAGTTTCCACGGTTTCTATTGACTTTTACCACCGTTTGAAATTGACTTTAAAAACTCCTTCACTTTTAAAGAACCCATCCGTCCGGCGGACGTTTATCTTGCACTTACCCGCGTTTTGACTCCACCACCATTACCTTTCCCTCTTTTTACCCACCGTCAATTCTTGAATTTCCCAAAGGAGTTTGAACACCTTGACAGAAAGGGCAAACTTTATTCCCGTTTACCCTTTTATCTTACGCCCACTTCCGTTTTGCCCATGCCTAAAGTTTCCAACACCATTTAACCCCGTGTTGAAGTATATGCTAAAATTTTTTAAAATTTAAACCTTCAAACTTTGATTTTCTATTACTGTTAAACCTTTAACTAAATAATATCAACAAAACAAATTAATATCAATTTGTAAAAATGACATGCTCAAATAACAGAGACGATTTTAAAGAAACTTTAACAGTTGTCTTGCTTCTTTCAGTGCTTCCGTCCATGCCCTCATCACTATTCTCTTCTCTCTGTTCTCCCAAATAGTTCATCTATTTGGCTCTTAATGGTGATAGTCCAGTTTTTCTTGCTTCGAAATGACCAATCTCGAAACATACAATCATTCAAAACTGTCCTTTGCTAATGATATGGATTATTACCAATCATAAATCCCGCCGCACTAACTGCTGCTCTAAGGCGCCGATATCATGTTGAATCGCCCACTCCTCGAACAATCTAGCGAGGGTCGGGCATTGGTTTTTCCATTCACTGTTCTTCCGACTACTAATATTGAGGTTGAATTTGTCCCTTCTCAGGCCTAATAGTTTCCCGTGCCTGATTAAAATAAAGCATAAAATCATTATTATAGTGAAGGATTCAGCTCCAATAATTCACCAGCCATCTCCGTATCTCACTTTTAGGCTTAATAGATGGCGGGTTCAACTATTGGAATATATTAGTTCCTAACTTATCATGCCTTATATCAATCTCTGAAGTTTTTGTAAAAGCTACTTTTTACAAATTGTCAACACTACACCAAGTTTCATGTTTGAATTCTAAATTTCATAATCTTTTCATGCATTCTATTCAATCACCTCCCGTTAACTATCTTTGGGGTTGAAAGTAAGTATCAGTCCAATATTTTGAGAAATAGAAAAAAATATTTTTTTGGAATTTTTCAATCATAAAAGCAAGTTAATCGTTATTGATCACTTTTCCTCAATACTTTGCAAATTCAGATGAACTACACAAATATTTTACTCAACGAGTAATACTGGAAAATTGACTAGAGCATCATTTGTTGATTTATAAAAAACCAACTTAAAATCAGAGAGTTTGATTACTTCCAGAAGGAGTCGTTCAAGCGTTCACAACATTCCTAACTTCACTTTATTACGTTTTTTCTCATCCATGTCGTTTTGAAGAGCTTCAGATAGAGCTTGCATGATCGACAATTTGGAAAACTGTCAAGCTTCACCGCTACTCCTATGCCTAAGTGTTGGAAAGAGCACAATTAATCTTGTCCTTTAGTTCCCCATGAGTGAGAGCCATCCTATAAGATAAGCCATTCATGAGGTACTCTTTCTATCAACGGGACATTCATCATGATCAACATCACCTTGTTTCATGTCTTCTTCAAATGTCTTAGGATTCTCTGAGCAACTTTCAAATGTGATTTCATTGAACAACCATGGAATCTTTCATGAATCCTAACATTTGCATCGTTTATCTGGACTATATCTATTGGCACGCAGCATCGAATTGGCCCCCATAAGAGTATCAGTTGACTTGGATTCCATAATATGAAATTTCTTCAGTAGCTAAGCTAGAACTAGGTCCCTGTTCTTAAAAAGTGTTCCTTGTTTAGGACTTTGGTAAAGATATCAACCACTTGATCTTCCATTTTTCAAAGCTTTAGAAGTTGCTTGATTCACAGCTCCAAGAAGAAATTTAATTATCCCATCATCCTCACTTCATAACTCACTACTCATAAGTGCAACAAATTCTTCACCCAACACCTCAGAAATTGCTTCAAAGATGATATCATCGATGTATACTTGAATGGTCAGCAAGTCCGTTCAAAAAAGAGAATTTTGTCAAATTTACCTCTTTTGAAATAATTTTTGAAGAGGGAGTTAGATAACCTAACATCTTGTTGGGGAAATAGGTGTCATGTTTTTCTTCTTTGAGATTGATTCACCTTTGTATTCCTTGCCAGCTTCTAACCTTGATCAGTTTCTTTCATCCCACCTTCACAATTGTTTGAACCATCTTTCTGAATTTTAACCAACTCTTCCATCTCAAAATCTTCATGGTTTTGCAGTTTCTCAATTCTTTTAGACTCATAAAAAGCACATGAACACCTTTCCATACACTCAATAAGCCTTGCTGGAGGAGGCATATCCCACAAATAGTCTTTCAACATTATTGAGATAAAACTTCTCAATATAATCATTTTTGTTATAAGAACATGCCCTATTCAGTACTTTAACTAGAACATTCTTTCGAAGATGTTCCTGCTTATTCAACTTGAGGGGTAGTCTGATCTTCGTCCTTTTAACATAGGTATCACAAACTTTCTCATTTAGAATAGGCAGACCATGGACCAAGTCCTTTGACACAAGTTTGCATAGAGAGAGAAGCTCACATGACTAAGACTCCTGTATCATGGATTAGAATTCTAACCTTGATCACTAAGGGAAGTAAGAATGTTGAAAAAAGCAGTGTTAAGATCAGCATTAAATATTCTTGCATCTCCTCCTTGTCAGCATCATCATCCGAGAAATCAAGTTGTGACCACCCATTTATCTTGTAAGAGTTTAAAAGAGAGGAGGTTTTTTTTCTCTTTTTTCAATCATGTTCTTCGAGCATGTACTATTCATAAACCAACACTGACTGATATTACTTCCTCTCACTTGCATAGAGTATCAATTTTTAGTCTTGGGAACCCATTTGAGATGTAGTTCCCAGAAAGCAGATAACAGAGTGATAAGACAAAATTTTTGTCTAGTGAGGTAGATTGATTTTCTTTAACTTAGGACCAGAAGCACGACTAGGTCCCTTTTACTGCCTATTTCTCCGTGAACATATCCCTTCTTCTGTTTGTTTCTGTGTTTGGAACAGTTTGAGTAACTTTCTTGAGATCTCAATCAAGTTGGATACTCCTTTAGAGACCTCACCCCGCATGCAAACACCGTATTGTTAGCAACAACAACAATTTTTGACGAGACAATTGGGTATTTGAAGAATCTATCCTTCTTACAAAAACCACCCCTCTTCTTTTGGTCGTAACCACACTGATCCACCCCGACCCACCATCCCACCACCCCGGCTCGTTCATTTTGTAAGCATTTTAAGAAATGGTCCGAGGGATTTTGTTCAGTTCCCTCTTACAAAGGCAGTCGGTTTCCCATCTGATCATTTCTCTCCAATGCTGAGCAAATCTAGTTTCCAACATGTTCATCTGGCTTCTAGTTTGTATCTGGAAACTCTACTACCTACCTCCTCTTGATTTTTCCAGTTTCCATTCATTAGCTAAATTGTTTCTTGAGTTCTATATTCAGTCTAGCCCTGTCATTGTCTTCCATAACTACATGTGAGCACTCATTGCTATCTTTCCTTCGCAAACATTGTCTAAACTTAGGCATAGAGTTTTATTTCATCAGTTGTTAACCACTCCATACTCAGATCATCAAACAGGCCACATTTCCTCAACCTTCTAACAGAATAGACATTCAAGCTTTGTTTAAGATCAATGAGAGTTACCTTTTCTTCACTTTTCTCGACATCAGATTGTGCCATGAATATGAACTTACCATCAAACACATTCTCGACATCTTTAGAAGCTAGCATGGATGAATCTTCAGGACATTATGATTCATTTGACTCACTTGATGAGTTACCCAAGACAACAAGATCCTTTTTTCACAACATGATTAATAGTGTCTCTTCTATTTGACTTGTCACGGACATGTTCCTTGCTTTTGTTCTTGTATCCTACGAATTTGACACATATTTTGTGCTTACCATTGTGCAAAGGGTAGTCTCGTACGAATGGGCCTGGCTTACCACACTTTAAACAAAACACTTTGTGACTATTTAGCCTGTAAAAAGTCTTTTCTTTAGGAGAACTTCCAGTTTCCTCTCACAATCGTTCTGAAATCTTTTCCAGTGAGGATAGCCCCATGTGTCCAATTATTTCAAGGCTTCACTTTGTGACATACACCTTAGAGCAAGTATTTTGTCCGTTTCTTGACATTTACATCTTTTCCGGTCCGATTAGATTCATTAATCGGATCCGACCATTTATCATTGCCCTTGAGAATGATACAATTATTTTGTTGTGCATCTCATATTAAGAATTACTAGAGGCATTTCACTACTTGGTCTGCATTATCCCTTCCCTTAGCATTGCCAGGGATCTGGTCCCTTCGCATTTCATTGATGTCTTGACTCATGCTTGTTTCTCTGAGAGTCTTTCATAAATGCCCTGGATTTTCGCACTTGTGACAAAGGTCGTTTATGTTTGTCGTTCTGTTGCAGTTTCCTTTCTTTTCAAATTATACTTGTCTTTTTTACTATTTTTTTTAACACTTTTAGTCAAATAATACATCTCCTCTTCATCTTCAGAAGAATCATTTTGAGATGCCTTTAGCACTACTAACTTCTCATTCTTTCTGTGTTCATCGTACTCTCTTATAGACTTGTGAACCTCTTGAGTTAGATCTCCATCCCTTACTTCTTTAGTAGGAACTTAAGGACCCTCAAGACTTAGTAGAGTTGTCATTCCTCGCAGGGAATCTCTCTCTATGTGTTAACCAAATAGAGTTGGCCCGCTCTGATACCAATCGATGGAATGTGTGTCCACTAATAGTCAATGGACCAGGTCCCTTGACACAATAAGAACAAAATGTAAGTACATACAATAGTCATCATCTACTATACGTCAACGGACCAATTCCCTTGACTTAGCAAGAACACTAGCTGAAACAAATGCAGAAAGTAAATGGCTGTAAGTAAAATATGTACAATGATTTTATGTGGAAACCTCCTTGCTCAAGGTAGTAAAACAACAACCTGTCATACACGATTTTCAACCGTCTTCACTAATCTTCTCAAGAAAAAGGGAAACCCGATTACAACCAATGTGAGAAAAAGTTATTAATCTCACAACTAAGTGTTAAATCTATCACTTACTGAGCCTAACCAGATACCACACTGTCCTTTAATCTATCACCACTAGACAACTTAGAATTTGACTAAACAACAAAGCTTTCCCACTAAACCACCACGCTCTGGATGACTTAGATTTTGACTAAGCAGAGACAACACTGCCCACTAAATCAACTAGCTCCTAGATGACTTAGAATTTTAATTAAGGAGCAAACAATGTTGCCTACTAAATCAGTTACCTTTAATTGATTTAGACTTTTACACACACAAACAAATATCTGAATCTTTTATAGACTAGGAACAAATTTACAATATATGCACGGAAGTATAACGCTTAAGATACACTCTGATGCTTGCAACTTGATCAGATCCTTGTTGTTTTGTGGGAGAATACTTCTTGAAAGTGAGTTTTTGCAAGTGTTCTTGAGAATTTTCAAGTTATAAAAACTATAAAATGATAGACACAAAACTCAAACTCAAAAAACATATTTCAGTACTCTTATCAGATCCTTTTGTTGAGTATGAATATTGTTATACCTTGAAGATGGCTTTTTCCCTTTTAACTTGTGTTTTGTTTTGTGAAATTCTTGTATTTTTGTTGTTGGAGAAGAGACTACATTCAAATGGACACAAACCCTTGGGACGAGACTTTTGGCTAAGAGCCTGCTGTCATGAAAAGTTGTGCACCAACCACATCAAAGTTGGCAGCTTTTTTACAACTATCTTTTTGTCCTTTTCTCGTACGCAGACTAGCCTGGACCAGGTCCCTTACTGCGTTCTTTGAGAGTTCCAGAAGAGACTTGCTGGATGACTTCTTCCTTTAAATGAATGACTTTAACATGGTGTTTGTCTTTTTAAAAATATAAACCATAAAGAGTTATTACCCATCGGACAAACACCCTGGTCCATTCTAATTGGTTCGGTACACTAGTGTCTCACCCACCACTGACTGATGAGACAACTTTACAGTTGTAACCCATTATGCATCTAATAAAGAACTCTGTGGGGACCAGGTCCCTGCATTTGTGAGGTTCATCAGAAAACATAGAATATAACAATTATTCCAATTGAATGATATACCCTCCTTGTGTTGATATATGAAAGATCTCAGCTTACATAGAAGCTAGTGTTCCAGCCAAAACATATGAACTTGGTGAGTGCATTACTTTTCCTTTTCTTGTGTCACCTTTTTTCTCGTTTTGTTTAACTTATATATTAAATAATTTGGTCATTTAAACTTCAGGTGTGGCAACACATCTTCCTCTACCTGCAGGTTTTTGAAGTATGTTAAAAGTTGCATGTATACTCCTAACTACTGAAGCTAATAATGATTGAATTGAACATATCACCAGGGTAATCTTGTATACACCAGAGAGTTATAATAGTTCATTTCGATCTGTCTTTCTTGTAAGCTTGTGTTGTGAATTAAGCTTTATTTTTTGTTCATAAATTGGGTTTGTTGTTTTGTAAACTTGTTATTGAGGATGTTGTCATGTTTCCAAAGTAGTTTGTTTTCATAGCTATAATGATTTGAGAAGCCGTGAAGGTGAATAAATTGAGTTGTTAATGTTATATGGAATTTGATGTTAGTTCTTTGTATCAGAATCTACTACATTTTGTAATGTGTTAGTATAATTCCACCAATGGGGTCTGAGAAAGTAAATGTACACAAACCTTATTTCTACCTTTACGGGGTAGAAAGATTATTTGAAATTGAACATATAAATGACAAGAACTTTGAAATCCTCATTACTTAGAATACTTCAGGAATTATGTGATTATAACATTATTCATTGCTATGCTTTATAGCAGAGCTATAACCATTATTATAAAACTTAGACCAAAACATAACACCACCATACTTAGGTGAACTATTAATTGCTGGTAAAACCTGAGAAACAAGAACATCAGATGGTATAAAACCACTTCCAGCAGCTCCTGGAGTGGCGGACAATCCTAAAAAAATCTTTCCAGCTTTAATCGTGGTCAATTTATTCCAATAACTCTTAAGATTTTCTGCGCTACCAGCAGAATATTGACATGGTGGATTTTTTTAGAATTGAACCCAAACGTAGTCGAATAAGCCAATAGAGAGTGCACCATTTAACCATGAATCAAGGAATGAACATTGTGGAGCTGCAGTTAAGTATACTTTCCTTTGTTGGCTAAATCCTGAGAGGGATCTTGCTAGTTCATCCCAATGTTGTGTTTTACCTCTTTCTATATCAAAATTGATTCCATTTAAAATTGCATCACCTAATGGACGTGAAGTTGATTGACCTCCAAGATAATTATTCCACAAAAAGTTTGCTACATTCCTGTAGGGTATATATTTGACAACTAATTAGCTCAAAATTCGTCAAAAAACACTACTAGAAACAAAGGCTTTTCCTTGCCCGCGAATCACGAGAAGTTTGTGCTACAGAACATAAATTTTCCACTTATTTCTCACCCTTTTTAGCTAACCAGAAAACATGTGGTGAAAAACTGATTATCACTGAAATAGTGGGAAACTTCCTAAATTTTTTTCATATGAAACTATTATTATTGTTTTTTCACACTAATTTAGCCAAAATATAGAAATAACCACTAAACATTTATTAGTTGTTACTCTTTATTTTATGTGATGGTGTTTGATTGGATAAGAAAGTCACGAAAGAAAGAATTTCTTTTTGAAATATGGCAAATATATTCTTAGAAATATGGTTTTAAGTTTGTAGACATTTGTAAAGTTATAAGAATGGCATGAATATAAAATAAGAAGTTTAAAGTTATTTTTGTAATTATATTAAAATATTACTCTTTTTAGAACAAATTAAAAAGAAAGGGTGACATAAAAAAACACAAAGTGACAACATATTTGGTTGAATAAAGAAATTCTTGATAGGAAGCCTTTCCCATCAATGAACTCTACATGTCAACTATGGAATAGTTGGTAACTCGAACTCTCTTAATCGATTTTGGAAATTCATTTCATTTAAAATTCAGTAACTCAAAAGGACTAAAACATTTACTCATAAATATTAAAATTCTTACTCAACCTCTCATTAGTTGAGCTAGTTATTCCTGTACCATATATTTAAACAAAAAAATCAATCAACTCTATAGTTTTTACTTATACAAATCTTACCAAGCATCATCAGCATAAGAAAGTGAATAACTTCTGTTAGTTCGAAGCTGAGTTGAGATGTTCGCTCAAACCTTATATGAAGTTTTGATGATTTAACAAACTTATCTATATAACAAGGAACTAGATTCTTGTTATTGGAACTGCTGACAGTGAGATGAATAATAAACTCAATGTGAGGTATATTTTTGTGCTATCATCAAAAAGGGAGAAAATGTTATATTCTAGGTGTTTTGATGATCTTCACAAATGCGAGGACCTGGTCCCTGACAGAGTGCTCTCGTCCAGATACAAATGGGGTACAACTGTAAAAGTTGTCATGTCAGGTACTAGGGGAAAAGTGCAGTGTCCTACTTCAATAGGAAGAGTGGACGAGATTGTATGTTTCGGTATCTCACAAATGCAGGGACCTGGTCCTAGGCAGAGTTTCATCCATCAAATACATAATTGGTTACAGTTGTAAAGATGTCACGTCAGAGGTCGGTGAGGCGTCGGTGTACAACACCAATCAGAATGGAGAAGGGTGTTTGTCTAGCAGATAATAACTCATTATGTTTGATATTTTTAGAATGACAAACAGCGTATTATATTCATTAATCCAAAGAAGGAAGTCATCTAGCAAACCTTTTCAAGAACTCATAAAGAAGTTTGCAAAGGACTTGGTCCCCGCAAGACTGCAACGTGAAAAAATGAAAAGACAGTTGTCAGAAAAGCTGCCAACTCTGATGCGGTAGGTGCACAACTTTCCAACCAAACAACCCGGCAGCAATGGTGATGGTTTATACTCTTTCCAACAATCACAATTCAAGACTTGGCAATTAAACCTTGGATTTGTTTGAAACTTCACCAATCTGAACAGAAGGTCATCTTCAAGGAAGAAATGTCAACTCAACAAAGGGCCTGTGATAGGCGTAAAGAAGAAGCTTGTTGTATGTTAGAGACTTGGTCTATGTTCTTACATTGTATATCTGATCCTAATTTATAAAGAATTTAGATCTTGTTTCGTTTTCTAGAAGTCTAAGTCATCTAGAGTTAGGTGATTTAGTGGGCAACATTGTTGTTGCTTAGTCAAAATCTAAATCGTCCAAAGAGTGGGGGTTTAGTGGGCGGTGTGGAATCCGCTTAGAAAAATCTATATTAATTAGTGAGGATTGGGTAGTGTTGTATCTAATCTGGCTCAGCTAAGTGATAGGAAGTATTGCTTAGTGTGGAGATTAGCAGGCAAATCTCATTTTGTAAACTGGCTTTTACTTTTGCTTGAAGAAGATTAGTGAAAGCAGTTTGAGAAGTCCTGTTGAGAACATGTCGTGGTTTTCCACCTTTAAGCAAGGAGGTTTCCACGTAAAGTTGTTTGTCAATCTTTACTTCCAGCACTTATTTTACTGTTTGTTATTGTAACTGTGCCGAATCTCATCAAAACAGGTAGACGCAATTTTTACTTACTGTTCTTGCTGAGTCAAGGAACCTGGTCCTTGACTGATTGGTGGGTGCATTCATTCCAACAACTTCCAACACCACCACCAAGTGAAAGCATAACTTTGAAACCTCTACTTTGACATGCTCTAATGTCATTACTTAACCTAGTGCATCCACCAACACTAGGATTACAATGACCAGCTAAGTTCAACACTTGTCTTTGTCCATTTCCAAAAACTACAAGAAATGCAATATTCACAATTGCATAATTGTTTGCTGCACAAGTACTAGCCAAAGTACCTTCATTCCCATTTTGGCCCTAATAAATTACAATCCTCCTCCTAGTTTTAGTGCTAGAAGAAGTAGCACTATACTGAGAAAAGTAAACATATTTGATATTCATAACTTAAAGTCTTTTTCTTTTTTTTGTGGTAGTAGTATATAAAATGGGTTGTATATTTATTATTTATAGTTAATGACAATAATGATCCTTTTTCTTTTTTAATATGTTTAAAATATTTTCTTAAAGTAGTTTCAACCCTTATATTGTCAAAAGTGAGAACTTTATCTGATAGTAATTATATTTTTACGATTAATTTTTATCGAAATTGTAAGAACACAAAATATATAGTGGGAACTCAAAATCGGATGTTTATGTTATTTTTTTATATCATTTTTAAGAGACTAGTGTATCTTTTGTGTTACAAAATTTTTTCTTTGTTTATATTTTCTTTCTGGTGTGGCTTCTTGTGTTGTGATTTCTTGAAATTTCTAGATATTTCTCCATTTTGGTTAAACTTAAGAATTAGAGAACCAAAAATACTTACTTTGACAAACTTATAGGACCAAAATTGTTCACTTTATACTCAAAGTGTTATTTTGAACAGATTATAAAAAATAAGGAATCATTTTTTAATGTTGATGTACAATAGCAGATTTTCTGGAAATTTACAGGATGCAGTTTTAATATTTGGGGGGGAATGTCTAATGCCGTATGATCTTTTTCATTTTTCAAATTATCTGATATAATGTAATTTGATATGAAATTTTTTAATTTTTTAGTCTAAATAAATTATAAATATTTATAATAATAAATTATTTTATTCAAAACTAACGTATCATTTTTAAATAGCTAAAAATAAATAATATCAAATGAGAGTCAAAGAAAGTTGTAGACTTGAGGTCAACTTTATGTTAATTATATGTTGAACTAAAAGTCACGTGTCTACACTATATGGACCTGATTAAAATTTTCTATATCATATCAAGTGAAGTTATGAGATAAGACACATCTATTTAAAAAAAAATATTTAAGAACATAAAATATATATTTTATTATTGTTTTTTATTTGTTTCTAAATTATTTTTAAAAAAAGTGTAATTTATTTTATTAAAAATGTAAAATATCATTAGAAAAGGATAAATATAGAAAAAAATAGTTATCTTAAATTTTAGACAAGAATAAAAATAATAATTAAGTATTCATGTACAAAGAAATTCATATAAAAATATAAATATCATATGAATATTCTTTAAATAGCATAGGCTAAATGGTTTAATGAAAGAATAAACTTACTTGTTTGTGCGAGAATGGGTTATCATGTAATGTTGCGGGTCATATTAGTTTTTTTTTTTTTTTCTTTTTTTTTTGGTGGAGAGAGTTGAAGTTGCACTTGTTCGTAAATTATTATTGTCAGTCACTTGCCTTTTAAAATAATAATCAACACCACAAAATTTATCATAAACACATTAATTAAGTATTCATGTTGAACTATTATTTCGAAATCTTATTTTACTAATATTTAATTTAATACTTCTTTTCTTATTTTGCAACCCATAACATGCTATATATCTATCAACGAAGTGAAAAACATAAATTTTATTGCAATGGCAACAAATCTTTATTCGACACACTTACGAAAAATATATTTAAATAGTAATGCTTTATAAATTGAGCTAAATTTTGTGGAATACCATTATATTTGTCAAAAGTGAGAACTTTGTAAGATATTTACTATACTCTTATGATTAAACTTTCTCGAAATTGTAAGAATACAAAATATTTAGCGAGAACTCACATTTGAATGTTTATGTTATTTTTTATATCATTTTAAGACTCTAATGTAACTTTTTGATGTACAATTGTATTACCGAGTATTTTTTTTAATTTATATTTTGGTGTCTAGTGTAGTTTCTTATTTTGTGATTTCTTAAAATTTTTAGATATTTCTCCATTTCGATTAAGCTAAGAATCAGATTTTGATAAATAATTGACAAAAAAACCAAAAATACTAATTATTTTGACAAACTTATATAGGACAAACGTTGTTCACTTGATACTTTAAGAGACTAGTTTGAACATATTTTAAAAATTAAGGGATAGTTTTGGATGGTTTATTGTTAATTGCGATTCTAAATGTAGTGATGCAGTTTGCTGTTTCAAGGTCGTGCTCGGTCTATTGATAATGAATAGCTTATTAATTATTTTCCCTATCAATTTATATGATATAATTTAATTTGACATAAAAAATAAAAATTTAAAATATTTTAAATTTATAATCTAAAATAAATAACAAATATTATGTGAGTATAAATCATTTTATTCAAAAATAAAATATTTATTTTTTTAAACTAACTAAATACAAATCATATCAATTGAGATAAAAAAAAGTAGTTGATTTAGGTCAACTTTATGTAATCATCCAGTGAAGTAAAAGGGATGTGTCCACACTATAAAGACCTACCATTACCACTAAGAAAAGCATTTAAAAACATAAATTATACTTTTTAATATTACTCTTTTGTTTATTTCAAGTTATTTTCAAAAAATAGTGTAATTTATCTTCTAAAAAATATAAAATACCATAAAAAAGGATAAATTTATTTTTTTCCAAATATTTATCTCAAATTTTAAACAATGAAAAAATAATAAGAAATCTAAGCTTTTGTGGTTTTCATTTCATTCACATAATACAAACTACTTAATGAGGACAAATTACTTGGTTTATTTTTTAAATTTAAAAGAATAAATATATATAGATTATTTTTTCTTTTAATTATATATATCTATATATATATATATATATATATATATATATATTGAAAAATCTTACATTATTCGGAGAGTTCATTCAGAGTGTTGCTATTTTCATCATCACTAGTGTTGAATGTAGATCCAATACAATCTGCATATAACAACATTTTATATATTGAGTAGAGAAAGCATCAGGACTCGAATTTCTGATTTGCTAATTTGAATACAGAAGTCAACCCATGTATCTACAACATGATTTATCAAGTGTTTTCAATAGAAAAATTCTAATAAATATTCTTTAAAAAGCATAGGCTAAAATAGTTAATGAAAGAATAAACTTACTCATTCTGTTGAAGAATGGAGCTTTCATTCATAGTAATGTTGCGGCCATTGTTCAGTTGGAGAGTAGTTGAAGGTGCGCTTATTAGAGAATCATTATCAATCATTTGCCTTTTAAAATAATAATCAACACCAGAAAAATTATATTAGAAACACATTAATTGAATATTTATCATGTAGAAACATTATTTCGAAATTTTATTTTAATAATAGTTAATTATATATTTCTTTTCTTATTTTGCAACCCTTAACATGCTATATATCTATCAACTAAGTGAAAAATGTAAATTTTATCGCATTAGCATGATATCTTTATTACACACCTTCTAGTAAGAAAAATATATATTTAAATAGTCGTACATCATAAATCGAGTTAAATATTATGTAATACCTATATATTAAAAAAAAGAAGCTAAATTTTAAGAAATATTTAGGGGTTTAGCTTATTATCAAAATATATGTGCATTTCTTTTAACATTTTAGTAAAGATTGACTTTGATGTCATTAACATTAGTTCAATTTGTTTCAAACTAATTTTATTTACACATGTAAATTAAAAAATAATGAAAAAACAAGAATATATATATATAATATATATATATTTATATATATATTAGATATATATATATATCCTTATTTAGAAGGAGGGGTGAAGGAACTACATAGCTTTCAAAAAGAGTTTCCAAAGCTATTAAATTGTACTTTAAATATATATATATTTTACTTTATTCAAGAAAAGGGTTACACGGAGGTGAGAAGCTCAGCCTCTTACATGCATCACTATGTAAAATGACATTATTCTCCTTGAAAATGACTATAGTAATTTGCTAGATAGTGACAGGTTTTGGATTTGTAAGTCACTTTTCTCCTCTCCCCTATTTAGATTTTACTTTATTTAACAAGGATAATTATGTAATTTTATCATTAAATTGTTGAGATTTGTAGAGGATGAGCAAGGGTAGATGGGTAATTTCGCTATATCACTTTAGTTCTTTCCTTGTTTACTTCTCCTCCACATTTGCTTCTACATTGATTTCTCCTCCACAGTTCCTCTCCATTAATCTCCATGTCTCCTCAAATTTCTCTTCAATGTTACTGTCCAGGTAATACAAATTAGAGGTTTTATTTCAAAGTAAAACGATTTGGCCAGAATTCTACAAAGTGGACATAGTGGTCAGAAATTAGAGAGAGAGGAGGTTGTAGAATACAACTGAAGAGGTAACAATTTGTGAGCTTAAATTTGAACAAATATTATTTTGTTCTTGCAATGCAGCATCAGATGATCTTGAGCATGAGACAATTTTGGTGTGTTTGTTTTGAACTTATAGCTATTTTGGAGTAAAACTAAAAGAAAGGTGGGTTTACGTAAGCTTTGTTTATCAAGAGCAATTAAGATTGAATATTGACTTCAAATATTTGGTAGGGAGACAAAGTAGTTATTTTTATAGAAAAGACTTTGTGATTTGCACTGGCATGTGGGTTTTATATATTATTTACTTGGTGCGACTTTGACTGTTGACAACATACATTATGTGAAGAATTGTAATAGTACAACCCTCTGTTCTGATTATGCGACAGCATTAGAGGAATGTGCTTAAATTACAAAAAACGTTATATCCATCTTCCTTATAGTTAGCAGTAACTTAATTTTAGAGTTTTTTTAATCGTTATAAAAATGATTTAGAGTTTAAGCTTTTGTGTAGACAGCAGATTTAAAAGTCTTAGGTGCGTCTAGGTATATCAACAACCTTGTAACCTTTGAAGTGAAACCCGAGGAGAGGATAAAGTAGAACTAGCACTAGGGTCTTCACAATCCATTATGATAAAAAAAAAAAGAATGAAAACATACAATTAATGGTAGATTCAGCTACTAAAAGCTTGATCATCTCTCCTTGCCATAGTACTACTTCAATACATGTTGGTTCGACGTTCTCGAATGGATGCAATTGATATCTCTTCAGATGATTCCTCTGTACATTTTGAACTGAACCCGAGGAGAGGATAAAGTAATGAACTCGCACTATGTCTTCACAATCCATTATGATTTAAAATAAAGAATGAAAACATACAATTAATGGTAGATTCAGCTACTAAAAGCTTCATCATCTCTCCTTGCCATAGTGCTGCTTTAATACATGTTGGTTCGACGTTCTCGAATGGATGCAATTGATATCTCTTCAGATGATTCGTCATTCGGACTTGCATGAAATAGACAACTACATATATGATCTCTTCTCATAGATTCTGCTACTTCTCGAAGCCTTCCAACATGTAAAGAATTGACCTTTTTCTCTTCCTGACACAAGCTTATGTTTAGTATGTCTGTAAATTAGATCGTGGAACAATGTCAGATAGTCGTCCAACCTACAAGACCAAGTTATCTTAATGGAGGCTCCTCTAACTATCATAGTAATAGATCTATGAATCCTTTAACTATTACTGATGATAGTGGACCATCAAGTTCATGAGCAATCAGAGACGTGAATTTTGACTTCTCTTATGAAAAATGATAATAATGGTGTATTAAAGGCGGAAAAAAATTCACACAGTACTGTTTATTAAAAGAAAAACCATTAATTCTGATGCAGAGGCCACATGGTAGGAAGCATTTTATGCAACATCTCTTCAGCCTTTAGATATACCTGGAAACAAAGGAAGTAGAGTATTACCTCCGTCTTGATGCATAGAAAAGCCACTTCATTATACCATGGGATAGCTGATTTCAAGTTGTTCTGCCCTTCCTTGTGATCTGCAAATGTTATATCTACACTGCACAATTCAGGATCTTTATATATTCAACCTTCTTTTCTAACAAAGAGAAGGTCACCACTCTTATTTATAAATTGAAATTCATTGTTGTCCGTTCATTAGTTAAGGCATGGGTGCCTATATGATTTAATTTCAAGAAAATATTGGGAAAGAGGGAGGGGGGGGGGGGTGGCAATGGTGGGGGGGGGGTATTTTTTTATTTTTTTCTGGTTAGGATTTTAGGGAGAAGAACGAGGTGTTTGTCATAATATCGAGCATTGTTAGGTAATGGCTTCTTATCTGAAAAATGTTGAACGTTTTCCCCTTTCATTGTTTAGACTGTATGATAGATTTTAAAGATATATCGATTATCCAATATTTGGATATGTAAAATTAATTGTAATTAGTTGAAATAATTGGCTTGTTTGTCTGTATTTTATTCTAATTTTATTTCGTGAACGCTAATTGATATTTTCTCAGGGATTGCCCTTTTTTACCAGTTAGTATGTATTTTTCCAATATTGCATTAAATTGTAAATTAGTTTAACAAATCATGAAACTAATGAAACAGGAATGGAAGAAAATAGAGATAATGTGTCTGCCCAGAAAGAACTTCGAGGGAAATTGCGTCGTCGTACCTGATATGCAAGATGTCACCAGAGAGGAAGCAAATTATTTTTATCCGAGCAAGAGGAAAAAGGGTGATCAAAAAGAAAAAACACCTTCATCAATCAAACACTACTGCGCTCTTACATCAGGTAGTTCTCATATCTCCTCTAGGAAGGTTAGCTGAGCATATTCTATATTCCTTCTAGCTTATGAAGTATCTAAAACTATAGTTCGGACGCACTACTTTATTAGCTATTTTCCTCATTTTGTAGTGAAGCTTCTGAACCACAAACCTACCAGTTACTTTAACTACAGGACATCATCAATCAAATAGTACTGCGCCTTACAATCAACACGTCTTCAGGACTCCTCAACCAAGGTTAGCTAACCATCGTTAGGTAAATCTGTTGTAAAAAAAAAAAAGACAACAAATGATTAGAAGTTTCCACATATATGATAAAAACATATGGACAGCGTCTAAGTGAAACTACTAAAAGTTATTTATATGAACTATGTATAGCAAAAGTTAGTCAAATTTTAATAATGGGCAGATTAAGAACTTTATGTAGAAAAAGTTGTTACCAAATTTAATGGAGAGATTCATACTGTCTTGAAGTAACTAATTTTGATCAAGTTTACCGATTTAAACTTCCAATTTATATGGGATTTCTTACCAAAGGTCATCACAATAGGAAAGCAAATAGAAGCATAGTGCACTTATGAGAAATAATAACTGAAATTTTCATATTGGGTGGGTGGTTATCGGAATCTTCCCGTCACAGGTGCTCTCCTCACCTTTTTTTGGCTTGATTGCTAAGAGTTTGGTTTCCATATTGTGCTTTCTTCTTATTTTTATATGGTTATATAGGAATATTTGTGTAATTGTGCTAAGTGAATGGTTGTCAATTACAAATAAACACTTCTGAGCCCTAGGAGCATTTCATTGTGGGAAAAATATCATATCATTTATAACAACATGTTAGAAATAGGTATAAGAAAAATTGTTCAGTTTCATTACATGTAAGTATTTTATTCCAGAAGGCATTACATGTTGTGTTATTCCTCCAAGACATAACATGCTCTTTTACAAAGCTTTGATAATTCTACAGTCATATATATAATTTATGGTGTGTCAGAGAAGAGACATTATTTTACCACAGAAGTGAAAATGTTGCTGCCTGTTTAAATTTAGCAAAATCAAAACGAATTACTTCTGGTCACAAGCTAATTCTAACAAAAAAAGGACAACGTGTGAAATGATTCTGAGTTGTTAGGATGAATCATTAGCTGCAACTCTATGTTCTCCTCTAATATAATCAATATTTCCTTAAAATATACCATCTAAAATATACATGTAGAGGACAGTTCATGTTGTATGCGCCAAGATTCAACTATGGAGACAAACAATCATTTATTTGTTGAATGTGAATATGCTACAAAAGTAAGAGATACAGTTTCTCAATGGATAAAAGTTTGTCTACCTACAAGAGGTTTCAAGGAAACAGTAGAAATGATCAAGATAAAACATTGGAAGAGTTTGAAGAAGCAAGTGATAGCAGCTGTGTGGGGAGGAAGGCAAGGAATTGGTAACACTTCAAAGGAGTGCATATGCAATATACAGAGATAGTGAACACAATTAATAGAGAAATGGGTGAAAAACAATATTAATGTTCAATAATACAAAAAAACCAAGTAGGTGTAGTCGTTTTTTGGCAAAATTATGTAATTACATGTCTTTACTTTTCCTCAATATCTTGAGGTTTGGATGATTACAAGTCTCTTTTATGATTTTTATGTTAATAATATTCACATTGGTTGCCAAAATACTTGAAGTTTTCTTTCAACCATCAGATGAAATCATCTTGGTCACCATTTTGTAGTTGTAGCTTTGAAATGTGTCTTCTGAATATCTATAGATATAGTTTGACCCTTTATCTCACCTACTCTTACTAGAGCTTTTTTCCTCATTTTGTAGTTGAAGCTTTCGAGGTTACAAACCTACCAGTTAATTTAAGTACAGCAGAACATCAATTAAATAGTAATGTCGCCCTTACAATCACCACTTCTTTGTTATCTCCTCAAGAAGGTTAGCTAACCATATTGTTACCTTCATTTCCTTCAATCTGTCTTCTGAATATCTATAGTTATAGTTAGCTGCTTCAGCTCAACTACTCTTACTAAAGTTATTTCCCTCATTTTGTAGTTGAAGCTTCTGAAGCTATAAACCTACCAGTTACTTCAACTGGAGGAGAAAGTATAGTTAATTGCTTATCTACCTTTGAAGTAGGTCAGTTCACAAATATTACTTAAACTATTTTGACTATATTCATTTTTAATAATTGGCTAACTGTGTCTAAATATTTTTATTCCTGATACTAGGATCAACGTCGGGTGCATCTCATGCTCCAAGCAAATCAAGTTCAAGACGTACTTCAAATAGAGGTATGCTTCTCTCTACCATAGTACTAAAAAAAACACTGTATGCCTTTATGTAACAAATAATTGCTTTTAATCATGCACAGGTAGAAATAAGTTAGAAGTAAATCTACAAAATGATAATTTATTGCTAAAAGATTACTTACTTTTAAAGAAAATTCCAAATTGCAAATTTTGTGCAGCAAAAAGATTTCAATATGAATCACCAGGTTTTTGTTGTAATAATGGATCAATTAGGCTAACTTCTCATAACATGCCTATTGAGTTGCGAAATTTGTTCTTAGGTGACTCCAAAGAATCCCAACATTTTCGCATACAGTAGAGGCCTTACACATAATATGTTGGCAGTCACTTCACTTGGAGTCATTATGCTAGAGAATTAGCAAGGAGAATAGCGTGTGGGCATCGATACATTAAAGTCAAGGAACAAATGTATCACTTCATTGATGATTTGATACCCTCAGGAGGAAAAGGAAAAAATTTACAATTATATTTCTATGATAATGAAAATGAGATAACAAACCGAATGGCATTATTAGATAATCTTAATGAGATAATTGTTACAAAGCTCATAGATATACTAAAAGTTAATCCTTATTCTACTTTTTTAAGATCGCTAACAGCTCTTCCAAATTTATCTAAATTTTATATTGCTCTAAACTCAAGTTCCAATTTAGACCAAAGAACACATAACTTACCAACTGCATTCGAAGTTGGGGCAATTTGGATTGAAGATCAATTAAATGATAAAATTTCCACACCACATATTAGAATTTACACTCATAGTAACAGAAGTCAATTGGTAAATTACTATTATGGATGTTATGATCCATTGCAATATTCACTGTTGTTTCCTTATGGTCAAAATGGCTGGCATTGTGTATTAAAAAAAAATCAAGAAATACATTATTTCCAACAGACAAATTTAATCGTGAAATGAGAAGCTACAAACTATAATGAACAATCACTTCTATTGATGAGTCCGGACATGGTTCTAAGTTTTATCAAAAGGATTGCAGGAAAAAGAGAAGAGAAAATGTTTCATGTCGTGAATATACTTTTGTGAAGCATTTGTATTTTAGCTTCGCATGGGTATATTATATCCCACCATTTTTTTGGCATATATACTTTTCGAACGGTTTTCACTTTTGTCATTAACAAACTCAAAAATTTCTAAAATTTATTATACTAACACGAACAATTTTCTCAGGAACCCTAACAACTCCCTAGGACTATGGTTGGGAATGATGAAAAAGATCAGCAACTAAAAATGAACAGCAGCATCCTCTACATATGATATGATAAAACAATCACATGATGATCTAATATGAAAAAAAAAATATTTTAATTGTATTACCTTAGTTAATATGGTCACTTAATATCAATATAAGTTGTACAATATTTTGATACTCTAATAGTATATACCTATCACATTATCTATCTTCTGGCGACAACTCTCATCAATGATTCATTAATACTGATATTTTGACTATTGGGCAGTGCTTGCCACGGGCCTTCCTCATCTAGTATATATATATGGTATACTAGGAATTTTTTTTATAAGTGCTTATTACCCCATATTGTTAGCACCTCCTACTTCAGCAGTTGATTGATGATCGTTCTCCTCTTCAAACAAATTTCAAATAGATAATTTTTTAATCAGAATTAATAAAAATGAGAAATTAAATATATATACAATTGCATTTTATCAAAAATTTAATAGATCTGAATTAAAAAAATAAAATCTTTGGTAAAATAACCCTTTAAAATGGAATGTAGACGCTTTTAACAGCCTACATCTTATATTTACACTAAGGATTATAGTAGTACGATAATAATTAAATTGATAAAATCTTACATTATCTCCATAGAGTTCATCCAAATTGTTGCTATTTTCATCATCACTGTTCTTATCATCATCGTCGTCGTCTTCAACGTATCCATCTCCCTCCTTCATCGACAAGACAGTTGGTGCACATCGTTGTACCCTTAACATTGAATGTAGATCCAATACAATCTGCATGTAACAAGATTTTGTATATTGAGTAGAGAAAGTATCAGAACTCGAATTTCTGATTTACTAATTTGAATACAGAAGTCAACAGAAAAGATCCATCTATCTACAACATGATTTATCAAGTGTCTTCAATAAAAAAATTCTAATAAAAACAAACGAATGACATTTGCTTATTTTTGCTAAAATTAAAAAAAAAATCTACAAATAATTTAGATTTATATTACTATTGAAAATAGTGAGAAAAGAAAAACATTTCAGCATTATTTATACTAAAGTTTCAGCATTAATTGTTATCATCCTCAGGTAATTATAAGTCAGAAATAATAAAGACAATTTGCTTATAAAATGAATGTAATATAAAAAAAAAAGGAAAATAAAAGTGAAGACTAAGCATTTAAAAGAGTGATTACTATAATTAATTGACCAGCTCAAGTTTACTACGACCATTGACCATTATTGATATTCAAACGGTAAAATAAGACAAAAAATTAAAACTACTTTGTGTTTATCGGGACCTATTTGGATAGGCTTTTCAAAAAGCAGCCTTTTTTTTAAAAAATACTTTTTAAATTGCTTTGAACGTATTTTTAAAATAAGCAGTATGCGTGGATTAAAAAAGCTGACGTTGCTATGCCAAACGTGAAAAGTGAAAAATAGAAGAAAGAGAGGTTATGGTTATGTGAGTATTGGAGATGTATAAAAATATTAAGGAGGAAAAAGATAAAATATGGTCAACCTTAAAACAGATTATAAGCTTAAAAAAAAAAACAACACCCCTTACCCCAACTTTAACCTTTGGCTTAAAAAAGTTTTTTTAACTTAAAATAAGTTATTTGCGTATTTCAAAAGCTAATAAGTCAATAATCAGCTTTTAAGTCAGTTTGACCAGCTTTTAAGCTGAGCCAAATAGTCTCTTAGAGTGAGTTTGGTATTTTTCAATTTTTCTCATGTTTGGTTGAGACAAAAATTTTGAAAAATATTTTTTCAAATTAACTAATTTTCTTCAAAATTAAGAAAAATAACTTCACTTCAAAAATTACGGAAAACATTTTCCAAAACTCTCCTCCAATTTCAAATTACATTTTTTTTTGGGGAAAAACATCAATTTTTAATTTTTTCAACGATCCCTGACCCCACCACCTCTCCCAAAAAAAAAATATTAATTAATTTTGCTTTTTAAAAATTATTTTCAACTTCAAATTTTTTATTTTTAAACTCCTAACCCTCCCACCCCCCAAACCGGCTTGATTAGCCCCCCCCACTCACCCCCAACCCCAAAAATTTAATTTTGTTTCTCTAAAAATACTATTAACTTCAATTTTTTATGTTTTTCACTCCTACACCCCCCCCCCCCCCCCCCCAAAAAAAAAAAATTATTTTTAAAAATATTTCAATTTATAAATTATTTTCTACTCTACGTAAATATAAAAGATGGCTCTCAAAAATATTTTTTATTCATAAATCAAACACTAAAAATCATTTCCGAAAAATATTTTCTACTCACTAACCAAAAATGAGAAAATAAGTCCAAAATCTACTTCTTTTTTAAGAAAACATTTTCCTTCATACCAAACACACCCTTAATGATTGAAATTTTAAATTGTTGAAAATATTTATCGGCACGTTGAATATAGATAAAAAGTAAAAATCATGTTATAAGATAAAAATTACTGATAAATTCATGTTATTAAAACACGTATAATTGTGTTTGTGCTTGCAAAGGTTTTCTGTTATCTTAATTAAATGATAATTACGTTGTATATAAGAATCAAGCTATCAGATTCGTATATTTAATACTAAAAACTTAGTCTTCCTTATAGAAGTAAGGTTTATGTCTCCCTCTTTCGTAAATACACTTGTCTTATATTACAATCGCATATGATATGTCTAGTACTTTAGCCCATAAAAAACGGTCATACTATCAAATAAAAACTTATATTGTTTTTGATATTAAAAGACATTTATAAAATAGGTGGTATCTGCCACTTACGGAGTCACTTCTGACATATAATTGACAGCTCAATATATCTCGTCTTTTTATTTCTCCTTTTGGTTAAGAAAAAATGATTAAAATTTTTTCTATTTAAAATCTGTCATGTCATATAGGTCTAATTCTTATCATTTTTATTAAGAGTTCCCTTATAATCCCCATTTGCGAGTGGTTAAAGAAAAATTTGCTTGTTTCGATAGTAAGTCCTAACTCAGGAATAATCGGAAAAGATCAAGGGGCTTATTTAATAGTGAAAATTATCTCATATTACCTGTGTTCTTCCAACAAAATTAAGTTGAGTCCGGAACTTAAAAGATATAAAATATTAACAAAAATTTTAAAACAGTATATAAAATTTTATATTAACCAAAATGGCATAATCGCTGGAACAATAGTGATTTACTCCACCGAAAAAAGCAAAATCGCTGCTACTGTAGCGATTTTGCAAAAGGTGAATTTTTTTTTTAAAAAAAAATTCAATTCGCTACCTAGGCAGCGATTTCCATTTTTTAAAAAATAATGTAAAGAAAATCGCTGCCTAGGCAGAGATTTTTAATTATTTTTTTTTAAAAAAATGAAAATCGCTACCTAGGCAGCGATTTTTTAAAAAAGAATCACATTTTGCAAAATCGCTGCAGTAGCAGCTTTGCTTTTGCCGGTGGAGTAAATCGCTGTTGTTTCAGCGACTTTATCGTTTTGGTTAATATAAATTTTATATACCATTTTGAAATTTTTGTTAATATTTATACCCTTTAGTCTCCGAACTCCAATTAAATTTCATATTTTCCTCTATCAATTATATAAATATTAGAAGCATGTTTTATTGTTCCTATAATATGGATTTCGTATAGTTGTATCATTCCATCTTCGTCAAACCCAATCTGGCTCGATTTGTATCCATATATAAATAGGAGAAAAAATAATTTCATGAAATAAGAATAAATTTAACTTAGTAAATAATATAATTGTTGTAGTTATGTTTCAAGCGAATTTTATAAATAATGTGTGAAACTAGGTAATATAATTTAGTTGTAGTCATATTTTTGCCAATAAATTAATTTTTGATGATATAGCTAAATTGACGAGTTAGTCTTTTTCTATTTATATTAACGATCCAAGAATTACTGATCAAGTTCTTGAAAAAGAAAAAACTCTTTCACGTGAAAATAATAAAAAGAAACATCTATATATATTTCCATGTGAAACTTCTCAACTTAGGATGTATTTATTGAGATCAAGGAGATAATTTACATTGATCATGCATCTTTAAGGTACTGGCGATGCAAAAAAAGATATAAAGTCAAAGTTGATCTAGTTGGTGCTATTGTTGCAAGACTTCAACTACAGGTAAATGCACCCAGAGGCAAAGCTAGGTTGGGGTTCATCGATTTGGATGAACTCACAGTTTTTTCGTAGACTCTATATTTGTATTAGAAAATTAAAAATATTTATACATATTAACTTTTAAATCCCAAACAAATTGATTTAGAACCCCCGTATTTCCAATCTTCACTCCGCCTTTGAATGCACCAATGATAATATCAAGCGGGCATGTGTTTTCAAAGATCAAGACATTGTAGGAAAATGTCCTCGCTAAAGACATATTTATTAGATGTATTAAATGCTGAAATAAGTGACATACACTGAATATGGCCTTTACCCCCAATACACCCATTTTATTTGTGACATTTGGAGATTCTCATATGTTTAGTCACATAAATTTGCATGGTCAGAATTACACAATATTTTTTACAATAAACACATTAATCATCTCATAATTTTATATCCTGATATAAAATTGCATGTCCAAACACCTATAAAGTGATACCGTTATAGGTATTATAGTGTAGACTAATTCTTCAACAAAGGAAAAAAAAATAATGTTACCGAGTATTGTGCAATTTTTTATGCTAACAAACCTAAGTTGATTAGGCGTCTATTTTGGTGAAATTATTCTTAATTTTATTTTTCTTTCTCCTAACTTATTAGAATTTTTGTTAATCGATGAATACATAGGATTTTTGTCAGAGATATAGATCCAAGAAAAAGATATAGAATTGAAATAGTAAGATATATGAGACTGCTCTTCTCTTTCCTTTGTATCACACATCCAAGGTGAGATGTAGTAGTTAGAGATTAGTGAAAAAGGCTATTTTTGATTTTAGGAAACTATACAATGTAAATTGTGTTTTGAAATTAAGAGGGTATGTTGAATAAGACATGTGTCTTGCATTTGGAGATAGTAAGATGTATGTCATATTATGAGTAGTATTGTTTGCATTGACATGAAGATATTACCCTATGACAAAGTTTGAATGATTTAAGACAGTATATGCAGATTTAAATTCAGAATGATTGAAACACTTACTCTTGTAACACCTAAATATGAATGATTTATTTATTGGTATGCAATTCAAATTAAAAATAATATTATATACTCCTTAAAAAATAAATTATTGTTTGAAAGAAATGAAACATTAATGTTTGCTAGTGGTGTTCTATTGACTTGTAGTGTAATGATGTTATTGATATATAATAAAATTAATTGATGTTAGTAATGATCAATGATAATAACTAAAGAATATATGATGATTGACAATGATGTTGATGATAGTTAATAGCGATACTATATGTATATAATATTAGAAGTTTAAAATTAGTATTAGAATTCTCTTTGTGCATGAATAACATTAATAATAACAACTCAAAAGATTGTTTTATTCTAAGTAATTTTTAAAATAAATAGCTTTTAGAAGTTCGACACTTTAAAAAATTTGATCAAACAATAATCACTATTAAAAATTAATTTTTTAAATAAAATTAATTAGCTAAACACAAATTAATTTAGAGAATTTTTATTTTCTTTTTAAAAATGGTTTTGAGAATAATTTTAAAAAATAATCTAAAATTACTAACTCATTGTGACTGCTAGCCGCTTCACAATCAATTGGCTTCATTCTCTTCCAAACAAGTGAAACAGAAATCTTGTTAAAATGCCAAAGGGAGGGAGAAGGGAGGGCAGGGGAGGAGGGAGGGAGAGAAGAAGAGAGAGAGATGAAGGGAAAGCCGGGGGAAACCAAAAAGAAGAAGAAAAAGAAGAGGCGGGGGGGAAAGGAGAGGCCAAAAACAGGGGCGAGAAGGAAAATGGGAAAACAGAAGAGGAGAGGAAGAAAAGAAAAGGGGGAGCCTGAACCCGGGAGCAATGGGAAAAAGGGGCAAAAGAGGAAAAGAAAAAGTGGGAAAAAAGGGAGTAGGGCAAGGGAACAACCGGATGACGGGGCGCAGGGGGGGAAAGCAGAGGGGGGGAGGAGGGGGCGAGAGGAAAAAAAGACAAGCAGGGGCCGGGGCGATAAAGCGAAAGGGGGGGAGGAGCACTGTCGGCGGTTTGAATGAGGGGGCGTGACGGGCAAGGGTGTGAGGGGGGAAAAAAAGAAGGGCGCGGGTGCAAAAAAAGGGACCAACGCGCGAGGGAAGGGGGCAAGAGAACCACAAGACGACAGAAACACGGGGGGGGGGGGTGGGTCCGCGACGGCGAGGAGGGGGCGAGGACGGGGCGGAGGACCGAACTCCGAAATGCACCGCCGAGTAGGGGGAGAGATATTAATCCACCTCCGCCAACATCACTCCAGCCTACCCATCCTGGACCCGCCAACACACCACCACACAACACCAACCCCACCCATAACCCACCGCCCGGCATTCAGCTTCTTGCTCCACCACCAAGACCCACATCGCAATATGCAACAATCACTCCCCCCATAACAGGGTAGGCCACCGTAAAACCACTAACCCTCGAACACACCCATCACACCCCCCAACTACCGCCCCACACCTATAACAAACCCTACGGACCCGACCACCCATCACCACTTTCCCCTACGCAACGATTTACCATAAATAACCAGAACAGCCACGTCAAAATCGCTACCTGGAAATGGACGTGAATTCACATACACGATGACACCCCCAGTAGGACGCCGCCGCGGGGTATCATCCCTATGCTCGCATCGCGCCAGGGAAAGCTGGGGGAAAACGTAAAGGGAAGTGGTGTCAGCACGAAAGGCACTAACATAGCCCACAACCACCGGAATCAGCGGGGCTAGGCATCCATCTCACTGGAATAGCACAGCAGCCGGCGGACGCCGACCCGGGCGCCCACTAACATCCCGGCTCAGGTACCGGAAACGAGGCGCGCACACCAACCAGGATACACCACACCGGACGAGGAAACTACCCGACTATCAAAGGGAAGCCAAAGCATACTTTTGGAAACACGGCTGTGCGGTGGCGGAGGCTTGAGCCGCGACCATACCTACCGGACCACCACTGCCCGCCCCACCGGAACCCCGACGCAACACCTAACCGCACTTCCCTAACCACTCAACTGACTTAGGAGAATAGTCGATCGTTGAACTAACCCAAACCCCGACAACAACACGACCCATGAGCCCAGGACGGTCGGGCGGACACACCACGGGCGCCAGCACGCCAATTACAACGCGACCCGTGCTGAGGGTATTGTGGTCACCACGACGACAAGAGCGGGTAGGCCAACCCCTTTCAACACCACCGCCTCGAATTCCCATCTTTTTTCTACTAGCGGCGGAGCCACAACGTACGAAATCGCGAGATCCACAGGCAGCTAACGCACACCACTCCGGAAAAAGGGGTGTAACCCCCAGTATACTCACCTCCACCAACAACCACAGCCTGTGGCGGAGCGGGGAAATGGACCCAGCTCCAACGATAACCCAAAACCCCCGCCACCGGGGCCACCAACGTACCACTTAGCGCTAGGACACGATAGCCATGCCAATAAAACACGGCACGAGTACTCTGCACCGCGCGCCGCGGCGAGGCCGCGTGCCCGGGACCCACACACGATACACCCTCCCACCCCTCCTCTACCCCCCCACACCACCAACCGGACCCCCGTCTAACTCCTATCTTACACCCAATATTCATTACAGTCTCGCGACAGCCACTATATAGGGGGAGCGAAAGATTTTTACAGGCCAGGAGTCCATCAATCAAAAATAATCCTCCCTCACATCGGCCGAGCCAGGAAGACTGGATGAAGGACGGGTGCGGACACACAGAGCAAAACACGACATGCGGACCACCGCCCGGGACAGGATTACGCGGCAGTCCAAACCACAAACCAGATCGCCACGAAACGCCAAGAAGACGGCGACCAGAAGGAGGCCCCAGCGGACCCGACTCACTAAACAGGACGCAGGGATCACCGACTCCCCAAATATTCCTTTCGTGTCACCTACCACCATGCTAACCCTACCCCCAACAACCAGAACCTCCCAACCACGCTTACCACGCCTTCATCGGCTACACACCACCCTTCGACCACCACTTCCAGCATCCGCAACGCCCAACAGTACACGCGACCGATGACATTAACCCTCCCGCGCATGCGAAGACCGGCTACTTACAGAGTATGTCCTCCCCTACCTACCACCCTCTAACATCCATTGCTTAATTTCCGCCCTCTGTGAGGCACAGCGGGCAGACCCGCAACAGCAAACAAAACACTACGGTGACATCAGAGCCGCAGGCAATCACGGCGCCTTACGGTAAGGCGAACTCAACCAACAGACCCATGTCAAACGGCCAGGACGACACGCAACTACGAAAACATCGTAATCCGAATCACTACCGACTCGGACGAAACCCACCCTCACGCACACCGAGACGCCACCAATCAACCAACATCGCCCCGGACCATCTATATCAAACGGAAGGAGGTAGATTACTCACACCACCACTTTTTAACGCAAGCCACTAAACAAACGCGAGCCCTCACGAGCATCTGGTAGACCAGCAAACCTCACGCCCGAAAGCGCCGTGACGACGACCCCCGCGCGGATGCGAATCATCCGTCAGTGGGGCAGGACAGCCCACGGCATTAGAAATACTTACCACCCCACACGTCCCCGCAGGAGTTCCCACCATCACCCCAGCAACCCACAGCGAGTACCCGATAAGAGACACTCCCCTCCACCCGTCGGATCCACTCCCACAGCCTCCTCATTCTCTCTACCGAGCCGAAAGAACAACCGCGACCACGAAACGCAACAGGCGATCAACAAGGCGACTAGGGGCCACGGCACCGTGACACGAGACAAGGGGAAGACCAAGCACGCCAAAACAATCCGATTAAAACCGGAGATGCCGCGAACCGCCCCAACCAACAACCTACGTGTTGGACAATGGGACGTCAAGCCACCCTGAAGCGACACCCACTCGCGGACAACGATCCAGTGTGACGAGAGTCCTTTCACCCCTTCATACCTCCCGACCCAACTAACAACACCCCAACGCCCTGGTCCGACTCCTCAATATTAAACAAAAGAACAATAATAAGCGCGTCCCAGAACGTAAGGGTCGGACTCGTCAGCAACGGACGGAAGCAATCACGCCGAACGGCCCCGGGGGGGCGCTGCACTCGCCTAACAAAGCAAGAAAAACCGAGCACCGATACGGACGACAAAAAAAACGTACAGCGACAGCACCAGGTGCATCTGTACCGCTCTGCGGGCCGGGCCTCCTGACCTAAGGATGGGAACTTTCGACCCATCCCTCTCCTACACGGAATGCACTACCAATAAAAGTCCTCAAAAACCTCAGCAGACATGCGGAACACGTAAAAATCATGAGTACACCTTACGAAACAACCGAAGGCCTCCTGCGAACCCCTAGACAGAGGAGAGAACCTATCTCACTCAAGAGGAACCCTCTTGCAAAGACTGGAAAAAACGAAGCGAGCAAAACCCCGAAAACGAACATGCTCCACCAAAGAACCACCCCAGCGAGCTCCACATGGTATGCCAAACGACCCCGGACCACTGAGCGCGAGGTGGTGACAGTTATGGCTACCATCAAATCAACATATTAATGAACAACCCAGGAATGTATTCCGAGCCAGAACCTTATGGCTTCCAGACGGAATAATTACGGTACGTATTGACTAGGAACCACGAACTATGCGAGCGGAATACACCTCCCCTCATCAAATCTTATCGAATACATCCTCTGCGAAAATCAACAAAGGATGTGAGGGAATAGGAATCCAGTGTATGAAAAGAGGCAGGGGGAAAGCCGACCATATGCATATACGAACCGCGTCTATGCTCCACGCGCACATGGCTCATTAGAACGGTGACCATCAATCAGCACGCTATACCCCATTACTATGCCGAACACTATGGACAATCGTCTGAGGCAGCGATAAGCGCTAGCGCGATGTTGGGGCAAGGAACTCAGACTAGAGGTCCTTTGAGTCGAAGGCAGCAGTTGAAGAGGCCGTCGATCGTGAAAAAAGAGAAGAAGATGCAGGGAGAAAGTGCGGTGGCGGGAAGGGGAGGGCGAAGAGGGGTGGGAAGGGCCAAGACCCAACTATACCTCTCTAGCGCACCATCACATCTCAAATCTAATCCTCTATAGCATGCAAAGTACCTAACCCCCTTTTTTTGTTCCCATGATCAGGAAGCCCTCAATCACAGAAAAACACAAAACACCCCGGAGGACCTGCATATATGGATCAAGCTACTTCTGATTTAGGCCGTAGTTACCCACTCTAGGTAAATTGGAGAGAAAGCAGAAGATGTGCAATCCGGTGCAACTCCTCGAACATTGAGCAGCATGAGGCTCAAGTACCGAAAGCCTTTGAAGTAGGGGAGTAATAGCCATGCGCCGTGGAAGTAGACCAGGAGTCGGTTATAGGGTGGGAGGATGTACGTCGGGGCTAAATGGCGTGGAAGGGGGATGAAGGTGGATGGTGAGGAAGAAAAAAGAGAAGAAGATGGGAGCTACGCAACATATCAAGGCTAGCGCACCTCACATCCCCCCCAACGGGACAACCCGACATCAATTTGTTATATCTTTAATATAGAAAAACCAAGGTTCCAATTTTTTTTTTTAAATTGAAATCCTAAACTCTACGTCATGTCAAAATCGGGTAAACAAAATTGAAATCCAGGAGTGAGTATTTTACAAGGATTGGTTCCTCATTCAAGATTATTACTCAAAATTAAAGAATGACATGGAAATTGTATGGTGTGAACAATGTTACTTGACATATCCGTAAACCAGATTTTAAAAGAGATGAAGAAGAGGAAACCAACGATCAGGATGACCAGACACATTTAGAGGAGGACAGCAAAAAATTTAATAGTTCAGTTAGTTAGCTATTGTAAATTCAATTTCTCATCTTATAATTCCTCTTTCCTTAGCACTATGCATAAAAAATATTTTTAAAAAGAAAAGACATTAAAAATTTAGATGCAATGAATTTCTTGTTGCTTCTCAATCTGCAAGGTTGCATAGCAAACACTTAAACTTGGTCTTGACCGGCAAGTAAACATTCCAACTTTGTGTATGCACATTTTAGATACCTCAACATCAGTTGAATACTTCAACTTTAAAAATTAATGTGCCGTAGGTGTCCATGAAACACAACAGGGACGAGTTGGAGTATTCAGTGGCAAGTTGAGACTAAATTGAGGTGCGCCCTCTCAAAATTGGAGTGCTTAGTTTGCCAGGTGAGGTCAAGTTTTGAGTTATGTATTTAATTAACGAGTGAGTAATTTGTTTTGTCTGCATAATCTCATTCAGATTTTTGTCACTTTTCACCATCATGGAAGGGGAAGCATCATGGTTCAGCTTGCCCTGATACGCACACAATGATTGCGTTGAGATTAAAGACGTGATACATATGAACAATTTCACTGTTCTTGTAGATTGAGATCCTGATGACATACTAGACCGAATTTTTGCTCGTCTTCCTATTGCTAGCATCTTTAGGGCAGGTTGTGTATGTAAAAGATGGCATGAGATAGTGAAAACAGGAAGATTCTTGTGGAACTCATCACGATTGCTGTCTCGTAAACCGTGGTACTTTATGTTCACAAGTTCAGAGAAACCAATAGGCTATGCCTATGATCCAACTTTTCAAAAATGGTACGTTATTGAACTCCCCTGCATTTGGACATCCAGTTGCTTTATTTCATCATCTTGTGGATTATTTTGCTTCATGGACAATAGTAGAACTGATCAGCTATATGTTTGTAATCCAATGACAAAATGTTGCAAGAACCTCGAGGTGCCACCGGGGTTCAAGTTTTCTGATTACAATGCATTGGCTATGGTTGTAAATAGAAAAACGCGTTGTTATAGTGTTACAATTGTTAAATCAAAGCACATCCCTGAAAACTTCTTTCAATGTGATGTGTCCATCCACATATATGATTCTGGAACAACGACGTGGATGACCTGTTTAACTGATGTTTTGACAGGATGGAGAGGTGGGGATGAAAGTGTTATTTGTGATGGTGTATTGTATATCATGATTTATTCAACTGGAATTGGTGGTTCAGAAAATCGTCACGGTTTAATCACTTACAACCTCTCAAGCAGATCATGTACCATGTTGATGAGGAGTTTCATTCCTGTACCATGTTGTCTTACGTGTGGTCGTCTAATGAACCTCAACGAAAAGTTAGTAATGGTAGGAGGGATAGGGAAGCGAGACTGTCCTGATATAATTAAGGGGATCGGTATATGGAGACTTGATGGGATGGAATGGCAACAAATAGCGCGAATGCCGCATAAGTATTTCCATGGTTTTGGGGAATTTGACGATGTTTTTGCCAGTAGCGGTACAGATGACTTCATATACATACAGAGTTATGGCACACCTGCTCTTCTTGTTTTTGATGTTGAGCAGAAAATGTGGACGTGGTGTCGAAATTGTCCTGTGAAAAAGAGGCTTCCCCTTCAGCTATTCACTGGTTTTTGCTTGGAGCCAAGGCTTGAAATGGTTCCATAATTCTTCTTTACAAAATATACTTTTGAGTTTTTGGTTTACCCTTTTTTTTTTTCCATTTATTGCACTTGGTACAAAGGTTTATGAAAAGTTCTATACATGTATAGTCAAGTGAGGTTTCCAAGTTATCAAATGAGAATATTGTGATCAGGAGGTCACATGTTCGAGCCTTGAAAATAGTCTATAGGAGAAATGTTAGGCAAGAGTGTGTACAATAGTTTCTTGTGGTCGAGAGCTTTAGTGGATCAGATTGTCACTTTTTTATGCCCGGTAAAGTTGATAACCACTCTTTTGTTTGTTTTATTCCAATTTAATTTCAACCCTCAAACAATAACGGAGCCAAAATTTTTATAAAGAGGTAAACACATGCAAAATAACAAGGAGTTATACCCTTCTGAGATCTCCAATAATTTTGACACCTGAATTAGGGGGTCTACAGATCCTATTCGAAAATCAAATCAAATCATAAATCGAGTGAAATAAAAAAATATATTCGACCAATGGTTTAGTTTGACTTGGTTTGACATTGAAATTTTTTTTGACTATACTTGCGTTGGTTTGATTTTAATTTAAAAAAGTCAATCCGAAACCAAACCAACTTGACATTATATATATAATTTTTAAAATTTATTTTATACATAAAAGCATGATGTGATTTCTAAATATTGCCTATACGTTTTCATAATTTAATCTTTTAACATATTTTTTCATATAGTTTTGAGACTTAACTTTGAATGGTCCAATAAAAGTTATAGTCTGTAGATATTAGTCACTCTAATAAAGCTCATTCAAAATCATGTCAATACTAATGATAACAAAAAAATAAAATAATAATTCAACACTAATAATGACAATAATATTGAACATTTGTTCTTTAGTTTTACATTCGCTTAGACATATATAATACATAAACAAATTTTAATTTTCTTTAATATTTAATCATGTAACTAATACTTAATAGACTTATTTTTGCATAATTTAGTACTTTTAATTTTTATGATCATGTCATTATAACTTATTAATTTGTAATATTTATTTTATACGATATCATTATTATTTTTTAATGAATGTTTTTTTTTTATCATTACTCATCTCATATTTTGTGTTACTTTCTTAAAGACACCTTAGACAACTGAAATTTATTGGACCCTAATTTATTGTCTATAGTTAACTAACGAGCTGCAACAGACTTGAAAAAGAATCATGTTGTTCTTTCTATGTAAACATCCTTTTTTTAATTAAAAAAAAAGATGATGTTTTGTCTCTAACTCTATTCACATCATTAAAAAAAAATTAAGTTTAGTGTGATGGATAAAGGAAATAATCTTGAAATAAGTTTTTAGAATCCCTTACTTTATTTGGTTACATAGTGTGGAATAACTTATTTCAGGATTGATATTTATGACTCGGATAAGTTATCTCTACTTGTAGGTGGAATACCAATACCAGGATAACTTATCCGGGGATAAAACTGTAAAATAATAACAGTACACCCTTACACCTACTTTTATAAATAAATAACTTATTCTTAGAGAGTATTTTTATAAATAAATAACTTATTCTTAGAAATTATGTCATGCATATTTGACAAATAAACAACCAATAAAAAAATAATCTCAACATAACTAATTTTGTCATAACTTATTACATCATAATTAACCTCAACATAACTTGTCTTTAAATGAAACAACCCCTACGTTCATTAACTTGGAAAATAAATATTTCCTCTCTAAGTCAATTTAACACTTTCTTACATAACAACAAAATTTGTTGTTTGGTCATCTAATTTAATGTAAACAATTTCAGAATCTCATAGGGTAAAGAACAAGTTATATCATATCTCCACTTTTTTTATAATTACAATAATTCCTTAAATTTTGTACCATCCGGATACATTCATTCTGATACAATAGGTATCAATCTGTCGCTAAAATAGAAAATAAAAATTGAAAATCTAATTAAATACCATAAATTACGTTTATGTTTCTTTTTATTTTCAATCATACAGAGACAAATCCTAAAAGAAAAAAGAAATTCAAAATTTCAATTGCTTTCCCACCTATTCAGCGAAAGAAACCTTTCAGATTTGATTCAAAAACTTCCGTCGAAATTTTGGATAAGTGAGTTGAGTTATGAATGAAAAAAAAATAAAATTATTGTTGGAAAGACGATTTCTTTTGCGATTCTTCAAGTTCATTGAAGAATCTTTTAATTTTGGTTCAAAATAGTTTAAAATTTAGAGATTCAAAATTCTTCTCCCATCGAAGAAAGATTCTTTCAATTTTGATTCAAAATTGTTGAAAAATTTAAGATTTAAAATTCTTCTCCTATTTCATTGAACATCCTTTCAATTTTAATTCAAAATTATCGAAATTTTTTGAGAAGATACATTATGAATATATCCAATAGTCTTGTTATTATCATCGTCATGAGTTTGAAAAAGTTCTTGAGTTTCTCTGGCCTCTCAGCGTCTCTCTTAGCGCCACTGCCTCCTCAATGATGTTTTCCTCCTCTTTCGACATTGACTATATACTTGTACACTAAATGTAAAATTAGAATCTCATTGATTCTGCAGAGTAAAACATATGAAAAAACTAGAAGAACACAACATTGTTAGAGCAACTGGATGAATTTACATGTATCAACTTTTATGTATTTGTGTATCATGCCCATAAAATTGTGCATGATACCTTACTTTTTATATTTTTAACTTCAGAGTAAAGAGATATGATAATGAAAGATATAAATTACATGTATTATTTGTGTAGTCGATTTTTTTAATGTGTAATCTCAAGATACATATATTATTCATGATATATTACTATTTCTAAAATTTGAGTAGATTTCTAAGTAGTGTAATCTTACCTGATACATTAAAGTAGTATAGATTACCCATAAAGTGTTTGGTTTTAGATCGATATATTAGTGTTTAATTTTAGACCAATACATTGAGCCAAATCCTATGTTCTGAAAATAAACAAAGGTTAAGATTAAAATGATAGGTGCAGAGACTCAATGAAAGTTATTTTAACAAATGGAGTAAAATGCGTCGGTAGAGGACTCTTTACAACGAAATCTCAGAAAGATAATTGATAAATTGCAATACGCTATTCAAAATTTAATTTTTTTCTTCTCATTCTTCCATAAAACTCTCAATTTTTTAATCGAACTTGTCGAGAATTTTTACTAATACTACATGAACTTGTCGAGACATTTCAAAATCTAGGAAAGTGAGGTGAGGTATGAACGATACAAAGTGATAAAATTGTTGTTGGTCAAAATATTGATTTTGTGAATCTCAAATAAGTCATTGCAACTGAATTAGAGATTGATAAGTTTGAAGGAAAAGTTTGTAAATCAAATACATCATTGAGCTGAAGAAACAAAAACCTGAATTTTCAATGGATTATGGACATGTCTTGTACAAATATAAAAAAGGTTGAGTGATACGTAATTTGGATGGATACAGTCTATGCGTGGTAATGCTGTATCATATACATTTAGTATAATTTCGAATTGACGTATCATGCCTAAAAAATAGCGCATGATATATTATTATTTATGTGTCTTATTTTGTTTGAGAAATATTGTATTTTATATATATATATAAAAAACATCCAGTATACATGTAGAAATTTTTGGGGAGTTACATTTTATTTTGTTAAATTTGAATGTATATATTTGGGTTTTCAATCAATGTTATTCATAGCTAAATAAAACATAAACTAAATATTGATATAATATTAACATGACGACTTAAATATTATTAAAAGTATCGACTATAAAGTAACGCCAATAAACATGAAATAAAATAAAATAATTATAATATATAAATAAATTTCTTAAATGAAACTTAACCAAACTTATAAATTAATTAATTCATAAGGAATGAATTGGTAAATATGTAAATGTGGAAGAGATATTTTCGTCTTGAAAAAAAACAATTTTTTTTGTTTCAACTTTTTTTAAGAAGTGGAAAATATTTAGCTTCTTCTTAACAATAGAAAAATTACTTATGCTTCCTTTTAAAAATAATTTAATTGATTTCTCAAATGTTTCGCTTTTAGGAAAAAGGTTTTTCCAAAAAATTAAATAAATTCCCAACAACAATGTTAAACATCACTTTTAGTTTCATTGATGAACTACAACAATCTAGTCAGTTTTGAAATTCTTATTATATTGTTATAATCCAATATGAAGATGGATCATACTAAATTAACTATCTTTTACTTCAATAAAATGCACCTCCTTTCATTTCTCTGTCTTCCATTTTTTCTATGGTAACAAAATCTTGTTTACAATTTAAATTGGAAGCTTATTTATTATTTTTCCTCTTAATTCATCATTTATAGTCAAAGTAGATACACTTATGATTTTTTATTTCATTAGTGTATTACAATAATATAATTTTTTTTTTACTTTTGACTATTATATTTGCAATATCTGACAAATCTTTGCTAACAATTAAAATTGGAAACTTAGTTAATTTTTTTCCTCCTAGCGTCATTTATTTCTTTCATTAGTATATAATAACAATTTAATTTCTTTTTGACTTTTGACTATTATATTGTTCTAATTCGGTACCACATAATATGAATTTTACCATATTATACATATGTATATTCTAATATAATAATTATTACTCAAAAAGTTGAAGTGTCATTTCTTTTATATACTTTCATCTAAAGTTCATTATTTCTTAGATTTATATTTTTGTAATAATTGATAAGTATATAGGTGATACATACGCATAGAAACTATTTATTTAAAATATAAAATACTAAAAATATTATTTTTGTATAAACTATAGAATAAGAAGAAGAAACTAGAGACGAAAGAAGAGAAGACTTGGATTTCCTTATAATTTTTTACAATGAAGAGGAGCACTATATTTATAGGAGAAATCTTAACTTGGTCCCCCAAGTAAAAGGACTCTTTAATCATATCTACAAGGACTCCATATGATAGAAATTTTTCACTAAATACAAATACTTTATAACACTCCCCATGCATGTCTAATCATTAGATGATGTGCTCGTCAAAAACTAATAAAAAAACTTTAAGAAAAGAAAAAAACTATAGTAAAGGAAGGAAAAGAGTTTAACATAATCTATAATACGCATTCTAGGCTGGCTCATTAAAAACTGACAGGAAAAAACCCAGTGGGACAAAACCTCGTAAGGGAAAGGAAAAAGAGTACAGCGCGTATTCACTCCCCTAATGAGAACATTAATCCAGAACTTGAATCTTCGCTTTCCAAGATGGTGACCACCATCTTCTTGAAGTTGCCATTGGTAGAGGACTGGTAAATAGATCAGCACATTGTCACTGAACGAATCGTTGCCACATTATTTTAACCATTCTTTTGAAGTTCATGTGTATAAAAAAGCTTCGGTGAAAGTTGGCTTTGTTTTCTAGCTCCTTTTATGAATCTCCCTGAAGTTGGGCTAGCATGCGCGTATCTTCATATAAAGTGGGGGTACTTTATCACATTTCCAACCACATTTCTCTCGAATGAGATGTATCATCAGACCTTCAACCACACACCCAGTCTATACTGGTGAGAAATAGCTATATTCAGCATGATGATTAGGATCAAAGTGGCTACGATTGGACTGCTTTGTAGATATCAAGGAATAGCAGTTCACCACCCATATAAACACTAGCCTGTTTGGCGGATCGCGAGCTTGTGTGGACAGTAAAATATCCTGCAATCAGATAATCAACAAGATTTGCGGCTACAATTAACAGAATAAAAATAAGGCCTATCAAGTTGTCCCTTTAAGATTATCGCAAAATGGTTTGTTTGATCCATCCAATGTCCCTCGTAGGAGCAGAACTAACCGCCTAACCCACGTTAGTAACAGCAAAAAGCTATCATCAGGCCTTGTTAGGGTTTAGCAGTATCTTTGGCACAATTGAAACTACGATACGGTACTTCAGAAACAAGAATTTCTTCATCCTTTCTTGAGGTCGGAATGGGACCTTATTCCAATCAAGGGAACGAAAAACCATCGGAGAGTACTTTAATGGATGCGCTTCATACCATACAGAATCTTTCCACACTTTTGGCTGTTAGGCAGATTGATGAAACAAAAATACCATTTGTCACATCAAAGGCTCAATTTGTAGACCAAGACATGAATTTGTTCTTCCCAGATCTTTCATCTCAAATTTCATTCATTTAAATAATAATTGGCCTTTGAAGCTCTATGGAGTTCAAATAAGATTAGTCATCAACATAAATAGCAAGTAAAACAAATCCGATATTGTTTTCTGATAAAGACCACATGGACAAATTGCATCATTGGTATAACCTTCCTTACTTAAAATACTCACTAGACGGTTATAACCACATGCAGGCCAGATTGCTTCAAACCCATATAAGGATCTTTGCCCAATTATTGAATACATTTATCGAGATTTAATTAAACGATTTAGGACATCGAAAAATCCTTCAGGGGAATTTTCAGGATATCTCATTATCAAGTGATCCATAAAGGTGGCGTAACCACATGCCATCAAATGCATACAAGTTGCTCAGGGACTGTGAAACTAATGAGGGATTAACGCAATGTTATTGCATCCATAACGGGTGAGTAAGGTCTCTTCATAGTCGACGGGGGGCCAGCCTTTGAGAAAATCCTTATGCCACAAGGTGTGCTTTATACCTTTGTATTTCATTTTTATCATTTCTTTTTCGCACAAAAATCCATTCATTTGTAAACAACAGGTTTTAATCCATTAGTGTTTGAATATAGGTCCAAAAACTTCACGTTGAACAAGGTGATTTCAACTCTGATTGAATTTGCTTCTTGCCATTTTGGCCAATCATTTCGTTTTTGTCGACATTCTATAACAGATTGAGGTGTTCTGATCCTCATATCTTGCATGATATTTGTTGACAACATTATATGCAAAGACTAATCAACCACGATTCTGATCCGATTCATATTAGTGTCAAAATCTTTTTGAATTATGGATCGTCAGTATTTCCTTGAGTTTCTGTCATTGATTCTTTCATGAATATCAGACTATTAAATTTGAACTTCCCATATGAGATTCTTTCATAGTGTCATCTTGACATTTAATCTTTCAAGATGCAATACACACATATTTTACTGATTGATGTGATTAGGGATCTTTACGAGTTTGGTAAAACTCATCGAAATAATAAACCAAATCATACCAATTAAATGTTCCTATGATGATTTGTAGTTGTTCGAATGATTTTTACTGACACGTGGGGGTTGTATCGGTAGGGGTAACATTTTCTACTTAAGCAACACTATATTAAATAACTACAGAACTTTTTGTTTGGTCATCTTAGTCAGGATTAAAAGTTTGGGGGTTCTAAATTGTAAATAATCATCAATCAATTTTGTTAGAAGCTCACAAAACAGATATATTTAATTTATTTTCTAGTACAAGTATAGGGTATACAAAAAAGCTATTGGATTCATCTCAACCCATGAACCCCACCTAATGCGGCCTCTGTTGGGCATGCATATTTAATATATGCTAGACTTATGAATTAAATTATCAAAATGCATAAATATCACTGATAATGTTACTTTCATTAACTAGTGAAGGTTGAACAATCTAATCTGTTTTGGTATTTTAATTATGACTATATTATTGTAATTAGGTACATACATGGATCTACCTAAACTAAGCATTTAACAAAATTCCAACTAGATATTATAAAAATAATTTCGCTTATCCATATTAGTGTCCCGATACGTGCCTAATCAATACAAAATAAAGATACAATTAATTAATTTTTTTTTTAACAAATTAACAATTTATTCTTTTTTTGAAAAAGGGTAAATGCAAAACGAACTATTTCCTTCGTTATAGAAATGCCAACGAGACAATTGGGCGGAAAAGATTTTTAGTTATTTGAATTTCCCCAACCTTGTCATATACGGAGGAAATTGGAGTCACCAAAGTGTAGAGAAATATGGTAGCAATCTAGTGAACCATTTATGACTTGATTACATGAGTATTTTGATAACTCGTTAAAGAATCCGTGCGATTTTACGAAATTAAATTTGGGTGAGTAAAACTCCTAGAATCGAACTTAGTGTAAAAGGTATTTTCTAAATGTCGTGGGTTAGAGGTGTGTTGTGAAATGGAGAATTGGAAATTCTTTAATTTGCTCACTGTTTTGCAAATGCTGGTTTTGCCGCTTTGGCGGGGCCGCTACAACGGGAAAGGAGGCGTTGTGGCGGGTACGACAGGGATTGAAATCGAGGATAAAAGATGAGAGTTCACTGGCTCAAAGATGCCGCTTTCGCGGGTAGTTATGTCGTTATGGCGCTCTCGCTACAACAAGGTGAGGGCCGCTGTGGTGGGCCAGACGCAACATGATGTTGTTAATAAACCCCTAAATGAACTTATTTGGCACTTTTCAACTTTTAGAGCTAAGGAACGACTCCCGGGTGATTTCTACTTGTTTTTTCACCATTCTTGAGGTTAAAGGTAAGATTTTCTCTCCTTGAATGGAACTTAGAGTAAAAGGTATTTTCTAAATGATATGAGTTAGAGGTGTGTTGTGGAATGGGGAATGAGAAATTCTTTAATTTGCTCAATGCTTTTGAAATGCCGCTTTGGCGCGGGTTTTGCCTATCTAGCGGGGCCACTAGAACGGGAAAGGGGCGTTGTGGCAGGTGCGATGGGGATTAAAATCGAGGATAAAATATGCGAGTTCTTTGGTTCAAAGATGCCGCTTTGGCGGGTACTTATGTCGCTATGGTGCCTTCGCTACAGGGAGGTAAGGGCCGCTGTGGCAGTCCAGACGCAACATAATGTCGTTAATAAACTCCTGAATGACCTTATTTGGAACTTTTTGACTTTTAGAGCTAAGCAACGACTCCCAGGCGATTTCTACTTGTTTTTCACCATTTTGAGGTTAATGGTAGGCTTTTCACTCCTTGAATTGAACTTAGCGTAAAGGGTATTTTTTGAATGTCATGGGTTAGACGTGTGTTGTGGAATGGGGAATTGGAAATTCTTTAATTTGCTCAATGGTTCAGAAATGCCGCTTTGGCGCGGGTTTTGACGCTCTAGTTGGGCCTCTAGAACGGGAAAGGAGGCGTTGTGGCGGGTGCGACGGGGGTTGAAATCGAGGATAAAAGATGAGAGTTCACTTGTTCAAAGGTTCAGCTTTTGCGGGTACTTATGTCGCTCTAGCACCGCCGCTACAATGAGGTCCTCTACATCGAGGTGAGGGTCGTTGTGGCAGGCAGAAGCGACATAATATCGTTTATAAACCCCTAAACGATCTTATTTGGTACTTTTTGACTTTTAGAGCTAAGGAACGACTCTCGGATATATTTCTTATATTTTTTCACCATTCTTGATGTTAAAGGTAAGTTTTTCACTCTTCGAATCCATTTTTTATTCGTAGAACATAATAGAATGGGTTAATAATGATGGGGAAGTGATTTGTTATGAATTCTATGGTGGAAACAACTCGAAATTGGTTAGTTGGGATCATGGGTTTGATCTAGGATTCATAAAGTTGTTATAGTTTTGGGTAATTAGTAATTGTTTTTTGATTCCCGTATTATTATGTTAATTTTTGTAGACCAAGAACAAGCGAAACAAATCCGGAAAGGGAAGGATCAAGTTCCCTAGAGTTTCAAGCTTGTTTGGGGGTAGGTGATGGTTGTGATTCTATATTTATATGATGTATGCATGTTCTTGATTCAGTGTGATACTTTTATATGTATGAATGTTGCAATATTGATCACACTTATTGTAAATTAGATCGATGAATCATATAGCCCTGAAATCATTATGTAAGTGTATGGTCTTGATGATATACTTGTGATTCTTATTATGGTGTGTCAAGAGGGATTAATTGCCACGTACCTGCAAGCTAACTGGGATCAGGTTGGCACTTATTGGCACAACTATGGGATCAGATTTTCACGTTTTGATAGGCTAACTGGGATCGGGTTGTCACGTTCCGGCACAAATATGAGATCGAATTGCCACGTACGGGTAAGCTAACTGTTTGGGTTTGTGTTCGATGAGAGGATCAATGATGTGATGATAAATGTGAAATGTATTATTGATTCTTCATGTTGATAATGTTGTAAATGTTGATATATATGCATGTGATTATATTGTTGTTTGACTTATTTTTGTTACACTAGTGGTCGGATAGTTGTGTGATCCTACCAGTACACTGTGATTATGTACTTATACTGCACTTGCTCTTATTTTTATTGAGTACAGGGCATCTTTACGCGTCTATTGACAGACCTTGCTTAGAAGATTAGAGATCGTTGCTCGAATTCAATGGTAAGACAATTCTTCCATCGCCTGCGAAGTCTCTTCGTTATGTCAACATTTTTCAGATGTAGACAAAATTTTGGTTTTAGATAGTTTGAATAGTTCTTTAGTTTGGGGGTGTATCCCTCCTTGTTTTAATTTATGGATCTTGTTAGATATTTTGGTACATTGACTTTTAGATTCTAGGTACTTAAATTCCGCATTTGCTTAGTTAATTAACTTGCTTTCGTAACTTTATTGTCTTGGTTTATGTTTTGTTGCTTAGTTCGGGTTAAAGTAGTGGTTCTCCCAACGGAGGGTTAGTGTGGGTGTCAATCACGACGATCTGGATCGTGACAATAAACAGTTTATAGAATATAAGAGATGCTTCTTAAGAGGTAAATGAATTAAATTATTCTTTTTTAATTTAAATTTCTCAGGGGTTTAAAAGAAAAAATTAACAACTGATTTGGGATGGACAAATAAAAAATGTGATATTTGTTATTTTTATACATTTCATATTTTCAGAATTTATGATGTGAAAATTGCAAGGTAGAGAAGCATTGATTTGCCAGAACTTGAAATTCTTGCCTAGTAATAGTATTTCAAATTAATTCTAATTACAATTCTGTATTCTAATATCTTCAATCCAACAAAGAAATAGAGAAGAATTTGCACGTAAATAAATAGAGTTTGGATGAAGGAATCAGGATGAGTATTTATTTAAAAAATAATAGACTCTAACTATAAAGTAATTTTAGACGCACAACCTATCTAACAAAAATAAGAAGAAAATAAACCAAAAAAATAGACTTAGACTCTTAAACACCCTTCTATCAAACAAATAAATTTAAAAAAAAAATGCCTTAAGTGAAAAATTTAGACACCCGTTTACAAATGCTATACAATATTTTTTTTCTCTTATAGATTTAAGTTAAGCCAATCAATTTGTTCTTCTGCTAGGTTTACGAACTCGTTTAAATTGAGGAAAATAGGAAAACATCAATTTGATTTGATAGTGTTGTGTGGTACAATCAACAATAGCCTCATTTGAACTTTCAATTATGTTCCTTCTTTCCATTTTTTGCCTATCTGTTATTGGTGTTATTTCCCTTCTAAACGGTACAAACATGTTTCTTCGTTTCATTTCTTGTCTATCATTTGGCAGTGCTCTGCCCCTACAAATTGGTGGTTATGATGAAGATGGACAAGTAGTTTGTATATGATTTATGAATTCTAAATGAGTATGAAATCCACGGCAAAAAAAGTAGAATATGGGAAGATATTAAAAATGAAGAAAAGTTAAACATTAGGCATATTTGAAGTATAAATGATTTTTTTCCCTCTAAAGTAAGAAATGGTAAAGAAAAGTACCAACTATGCAATATAATTATATGAAATGTAAAGAACATTTATAGGCGGTTCATTGGTATGATCTCCTCTTCATTATGTGTCTTTCAATTTTGTAATGGTAAGTTTCATATATTGTTGCAGTAGGTGACAACTTTGATACCAAATAAATTTGGAAATCTAGCTAATTTTCTCACTTTTCATTTATATGTTTTCCATTTTTGAAGTGGTAAATTCAAACTAATGTTGTAGTAAGTGACAAAACTTTGCTAACAGTTTAAATTGAGAACATGGTTATTTTTTCTCTAATTCATCATTTACATTCAAAGATAATACCCGTTTTGATTATTTTTCATTAGTTAAGACAATTTGATTTCTTTTTTATTTTGACTATTTTTGTGTTGATATAATTTACACAATACATTATAGGTCCTACTAAATTCAAAAATTATATATATGCTAATATAATAACCATTAATTCAGAAAACAATGTTGATGATAAAGTTGAAGATGATACAATACATTTAGAATCAGTTGCACGCAAGGAAACACTTATCGCATATAGAACTCTTCACAATTTTATGATGCAATTCGAAAAGAGAATAATGAAATATTTGGATGCAATAAGAAAATTTTGAGATAAGCTTCGACTAGATTTAAATTTTAATTAAAAAAAATAGAACAGAAAGAATCACATTTTACTAAATTGTCTTACATATATTTTCATTTTAAAGGAAATATTAATTTTAATTTTATTTGGACCATATATTTATATAAGGATCTTCTGAAAATATATTATCTTATTAATTTTATCAAAATATGTGATTTATTTTCATTGTACCAAGTTAGGTCAGAAGAAAGGAGGGTTTTAATTATCCAATTTTCAGCTTAGTGAAATTTTATTGTATTTTATAGTGAATGTAGTTATAATTTAAGATATAAAGATGTGAAACTATTTTAATGTTCTTACATATAATTTATTTGAACTCTAATCTTATTTTTTAGATTATGATTTTCTAACTGACTTAATCACTACGAAATCGGTCATTGATCTGACAGAGATGAAATGCGTCACACAATGTAGTCCATAGTATTATGAATTTATAACCAATATCATTGAACAAATATCCATAGAACTCGAAATGAAATACATCAAATATAGAATAATAGACTCTAACCATAAGATAATCTTAGACACACACCCTATCAAACCAAAATAACAATAAAATAAAATAAAAACGAAAAAAATAGACTCTTAGGCACCCTTCTATTAGACAAACATATATGAAATAAAGTTTTAACAAAAACATCAAAACAAACAAAGTTTAGAAACCCATTCTACTAAGACGATCCACATACTTGTTATCTAATTAAAGCTCAATTCAAATCAAATCAGTTTGTTCTTAATCTATGTTATTAGCTCATTGGACATTTATGAAATAGGGAAACATCCCAATTGACGATCAAGGTATGGTAAGATCAACCATGCTCCCTGAACTTTAACCCTGTTGTTCTCTCCATTGTTCTCTATCCATATTGGGTGTTGTACCCCTTCTGATCGGTTACAAACCAAGTTCTCGTTCCATTAGTTGTATTCAATTGGTTAGTATATGTCACCTATAATCATTGGGTGGTTATAGATTTGAAAGATGGTGTTGGCATGTAACAAGGTATTGTTTCTTCTGGTCATACATTCGTGGGGGCCGCAGACTGAGTTGATAGAGGATTTCCTGGTAAAAACATACCAGATGCATATACAGAAGAATGTAAAATGATGTCTTGCTCAGATGGTAATGGATGAGTAATTTGTATATGATTTACGAATCCGGAATAAGTATGGAACATCCCATTGCATATGGGGCAAAAAAGTAGGATAGGAGAAGGTCCAAAAAAAGGAGAAAAGTTAGCGTTATGCATATTCGATGAGAATTTTTTTCCTCTAAAGTAAGAAATGGTAGAGAAAAATATCAACTATGCAATATAATTCAATGAAATGTAAGCAACGTTTATAGGCACTTCATTTATGTGTCTTCCAATTTTGCAATGGTAAGTTCCAGATATTGTTGCAATAAGTGACAACTTTGCTACCAATTTGATTGGAAATCTAGTTAATTTCGTCTCTTTATATGGTTTCATTTTTGAAGTAGGAGCTAAATCTAGTAATGTTCTCAATACATTATATGTTTTCCAATTTGAAGTGCTAAATTCAAAAAATGTTGCAGGAATTGAATAAAACATTGCCAACAAGTTAAAATGGAAACATATTTATTTCCCCTAATTTCATTTCTATATCAAGGAAATACCCTTTGTTTTTTTTTTTTGTAATTACAATCATTGATTTTTTTTTTACTTTGACTATTTAGATTGGAATAATCTGTATGATCGAATATATCATGATAATTCAAAATAGTTATATGCTAATATAATAATTATTTATTCAAAAATATTATGTTGAATTTTTTGTAATGTACTTTCGTCGAAAGTTTATTATTTTTAAGTATATATTTTTGTAATAATTGATATGTATGTAGAGTACGCGGTGCAAGAAAATTAGTTTCTTAAAACTAAAAAAAATAAGAATATTTGCTTTTGAAGAGACAAAGTATACACTGTTAAAATAACATATTTATATATCATTTGAACTAAATCTAACTAAATCAAGTATACAAAATTTTATAGATGTCACATTTGCAAGATGTGTTACTATTTATTACTTTAAACATAAAAAGATGAAAATAGTGTTTATTTTTAATAGATAAAATGTGCATCGTAAAGCAACATCTCTAAAGTAAATTTAAGGGTTTAGGCATAAGTACACAACTTAACTTAGCTACGGTCTTATTCCCTCAAACTCATAAACAAAGGTTTAGATTAATAGCATAGGTGCAGAGACTCAATGAAAGTTATTTTAATAAATGGAATTAAATGCGTCGGTAGAGGACTCTTTACGTCGAAACTTCAGAAAGATAATTGAAAATTTGTAATACGCTTATTCAAAATTAAAAAATTTTCTTCTCATTCTTCCATAACGCTGTCAATTTTTTAATTGAACTTGTCAAGAAATTTTCTAATACTACATAAACTTGTCGATCTTGTCGAGACATATCAAAATCTAGGAAAGTGAGGTGAAGTATGAACAATACAAAGTGATGAAATTGTTGTTGGTCAAAATATTGGTTTTGTGAATCTCAGATCAGTCATTGCAACTGAATTAGAGATTGATAAGTTGAAGGAAAGTTTGTAAATCAGATACATCGTTGAGGTGAAGAAATAAGAGCCTGAAATTTCAAAGTATATGGCATGCATTGATACAACATATAGAAAAGTTGAAGGGATACATAGATTTGATGGATACGTGTCTATGCGGTAATTCTAGAATAATGTAACGATATGTTTTAGTCGTTTGAGAGTAGAGTTTATTCTGGTATAACGTCTGAGTCGACGGACTCCACGACGGACCGTCATAGTCACGAAGGAACGTCGGAGGATTGTCTCGTTCAAAAAACACTTAGAATTAAAAATTTGGGTTCATGAGATCGACTTTCTGGAACGCTGTAACGACTCTGCAGGACGGACCGTCGTAGGCACGGACGGACCGTAACAGGCTGCGTACCTTGATGGGTCGATTTCTGTTAACATGTTTTAGGGGCGTTTTGGACTATCAGCTATAATTATAATTAGTGGATGAATGGAATATTAAATACTTGGGGGGATAAAAGAGGAATAACTTGAAAAAATAGTGGGGTATTTATCATCTTTATACTAATTATATGCTAATTAGGGTAAAATAAGAAGGGTTTGGAATAAGAAAATAGAAAGAACAGAGGGAAAAGAGAGGACGACGATCGAGAGAGGGAGAAAACGATAAGGAAAGCAAAGACTTTGAGGATTAGCTTGCTGATCACGACTTCTTCGGGGGAGGTAGCGGTTCTGGTTATGAGATTCGTAGTAACTCTTAATAGCGAATATAGGTGTGGGGTAGTATGTAACGCTCTGATATGCTTAATTTTGGGCATGCTGATGTGATTATAATAATTGTGATGAATTAAGATTGATAAGGCTTTGTATCAAAACCTGAAAACCACTTTGTTAATGATCATGCGTGGAGAAAATAAGGCTTAGAAACTTAAAAAGAAAGGAGGTTAATGGGTTCGGGGGTAAAGAACCCACACGAGTATAGGGATAGGGTGTCAACGTTCCGATACAGGTAGTATGGATCGGTGTCACGTTTCGGACACCAGGCATATTAACTGGATCGGGGGTCACGGTCCGAACCAGGAGAGTATATGGATCGGGTCTCCCGTTCGACACCAGGATAGTGATGGATCGGGTTGTCACCGTTCGACACCAGGATAGAAATGGATCGGGTGTCAGTTCCGACACAGGATAGTTATGGACGAGAGTGTCCACGTTCCGACACAGGATAGAATGAGAATGAAATGCTTGAAATATGTTAAGTCTTATTCTAAAGAACCGTTCCCAAAAAGGAGTCTGAGGTGGAGATGAGTCATAGATGTTTGGTGAGGTTGTAAATGAGATTATTATTTGTTGTTGTCACCTGTGTAAGAATATTAGTTGATTTTATGTTATTATCTGAAATATATTGCTTCTATTTTGAGTGGGCGATGATTACTACTCAGTACTTGTGACTTTGTACGACCCTACTTGTAATTGTTTTCGTTGTTAATGTGGAGTGCAGCAAACGTGCCATCGTCTTCAACTCAATACCGAACTGAGCACGTCTATCACGTCAGATGTCAGGGAGTCATGCTCTAGCTTGGAAGGATCTTCTTCTCATGTCTTGATGCCTTGAAGTTCCGGCATGGCACTAGCTGTTTATTATTTAGGTTCTGAGAGATTTTAGGGTTTAGTATTTTGAGGATAGATGTTTTGTGGTGATGACTTCCAGATTGGGGAGCTTGAGTATTAAATTTTAGAAGTATTAATTGGTTTCGTCAATGAGTTTTAAGTCTCCGCATTATATTATGTTATTTTATGGTTGACATGGGTTTAGAGTTGGTTGGTTCGCTCAATAGTGGATAAGTGTGGGTGCACTCGCGGCTCGTTTTGGGGTCGTGACAAAACTTGGACGAGGCATTAGATTGTTGGTCTCATCAAACAGAACGAGTTAGTAGATCTTAAGGACCGGTAGGGGGATGCCTTTACTTTCTTTGAGAGGCTATGGCTTAGAAAAATTCATCTCTTCTTTTTTCGTGCTTACTTGGATCCAATTGGTATCTAGTGTACAAATTGTATCTGACCCGCCTCACTCTATTAGATATGGTTAGAACAGAGCAACAACTGCGCCAACACCAGCACCGGGCAGAAAGGAGCGTCTTTGCAGTATGAGACAGCCACTGGGGATGTAATCGCAAAGAGGAGCAGTGGCAAGAGGCGGGTAGAGGTCGCGGGGAGGACGTCCTCTAGAGGAAGAGGACAAGCACTTGGTCCATTAGACTAGGGCGGTGACTCCTCCACGACTGAGGGAGTATTAGAGAGTGTGAGGAAGGGGAGAAGAGAAAGTGCAGATGGGGGTATTACCACCCCAACCTGCCCAGAGAGATTAATCTAGGGTTTTGCTTATCTGCGGGTATCTGATCAGGGTCAACACCTCCAGTGTTGTCTCACCAGCACATCAGGTTCCGGGAGTACACATGCAGATACTGGGGCCTCCCCGATGGATGCCTCATTGGAATAGTCACGTTTCTTCATTGGGACTTACAGGGCCATCTAATGACAAGTGATCGCATGAACTTTTCAGTAAGTCTTGAATTGAAAACTCAGTATTAGGGTGCTGAATTGAGGATGACCTACGATTTTCTGTTGATTGTCATGAGTTTACATATAAAATGGGGCATAGGGGACCGATTTGGGTGTTGAGTTTGAAACCTTTAGTTTCAAGGAAACGCAAAAATTGTGGTGGCGGTCACATGTGAGTTCAACCCGCAAAGGCACCACCTAGACTTGACGTCATTCTATAGCTTTATTATGGAGGAAAGTATATCCCCCGGAACCTTGAGGGAGAGGAGGGAATATGAGTCTTGAGCAATAGAGCAAGGCAAGATGTCGGTGACTGCGTATGAGGACTAAGTTCCGTGCATATAACAGTATGCCACCAGCTTTGTTTCAGTCCACAAGAGAGGATTTGCCGTTCTTGTGAAGGGGTTGAGGTATATTGCGGATTTCAGCATTGCAGGGTAGCGGCTACAGCGAAATACTTTCAGGAAGTGGAGACTGTGATAGAGGGGGAGGGAGTGAAGCCAGAGGACTTCACCATGGCATCGATATCTAAAAGGTTTCGTAAGGCGAGGTGAAGTTTAATGGTTCTTACTCCAGAGGACAGGGTTTAGAAGGTATCCAGCCCGACCTATTCAGTCTCCTGACAGAATGTAGGTGGGGCTCCGACCAAGACTGGTCAACACTTCTTGAGTTAGGAGGTTATCCCCAGACGTCGTCTTCTCACAGAAACCTTGTGCTGAATCCAGAGAGTGTTATGGATTGTGGGAGACGGGGAGGGGGGGAGGGGAAGGGGGGGGGAGGAGGGGGAAGAAAAAGAAGGGGAAAATGGGCACATCAAGAGGATTGTCCAAAATAGGAGTTACAGACCTAATATAGTCAGTGGTAGAGGTGGTCATGGAAGAGGCCGTACATCTGGCGGATGGGTGG
>JAKWJA010002493.1:64878859-64934184 GCA_027704765.1 Solanum habrochaites
CTCCACTGGGGATGTAACTTCAAAGAGTAGCAGTGGCAAGAGGCCGTTGTAAGAGGTCGCGGGAGGACGTCCTCTGAGGAAGAAGTACAAGCACCTGGTCCCATCTCATTACTAGGTGCGGTGACTCCTCCAACCGACTGAGGGAGTAGTAAAGAGAGGGTGAGGAAGTGGAGAATGAGAAAGTGTCAGAATGGGGAATTACCACCCCAACCTGCCCCAGAATTATTAATCCAGTTCTGGCTTTATCTTAGGCGGGTTATCTGATCAGTTGTCAGACAACCTCCCGTGTTTTCTTCGTGCATCCAGCAGCACCATCAGTTCCGGGAGTACAACATGCAGCTCTGTGGCTCCCCGCATGGATTCCTCATTGGAATCGTCCGTTTCCGCCTCGATTGACTACAGGGCCATAATGACAAGTGATCAGCATGAAAACTTTTCATGTAAGTTTCTTGAAATTGAAACCGAACCTCCCAGTCTTTAAGGGTGCTGAATCTGGGATGCCTACGATTGTCGGTTGATTGTATGAAGTTACTATATAAAAGGGCATAGTGAACGATGTGTGTTGAGTTTGTAACCTATTATTTTTTCAGGAAACCGCCAAAATGTTGTGGGCGGTCACTGTTGATTGTCAACCCTCACAGGCACCACCTATGACTTGGACTTCATTCTATATAGCTTATTTAAATGTAGAAGTATATCCCATCCCCCATCCTCTCCCCCGGACCTTGAGGATAGGAAGGAGATACTGCATTTCTTGAGCCTAGAGCCAGGCACAGATTGTCGGTGACTGCGTAATGAGGCTAAGTTCCCGTGCTTATCCAGGTATGCCACCCAGCTTTGTTTCATCCACCAAGCGGATGTGTGGCCGTCTTTGAGGGGTTGGGTCATATGTGCGGATTTCAGCTTGAGGTAAGCGGCTACAAGCGAAATAACTTTCAGAAGTGGTAGCTCTGATAGAGGTGAGTGAGTGAAGCCAGATGGACTTCACCATTGCTCGTATCTAAAAGGTTTCGTAAGGGGTGTGATTTTAATGGTTCTTACTCCAGAGACTGGTTTGAAGTTTATCACATCCAGCCCGACCTATTCAGTCTTCACTGAAGAATTGGTCGTTGGGGTTCACCACAGACTATGGTCAACACTTCTCTTAGTGTTCGGGAGGTTTATCCATCCCCAGACTTGTCATTTTCTCACCACAGAAACCTGTGCTCGAATCCAGAGAAGTGTTATGGATGTGGTGGAGACTGGGCACATCAGAGGTATTGTTACAAAATATGAGTTACAGACCTCACAATAGCAGTTGTACGGTGGTGCATGGAGAGGCCTTCTCCTGGAGGATGTGGTGGCCGAGGTAATGGGTGGTCACCAAAAACGCCGTGTGACGGGCAAATGGAACTACTGCAGAGGCGCAACTGGTAGGGGCAATTGGCGATATGTGATAGGCCCATTGTTACGCACGCTTTCTTGGTCGGGTCGGAAAGCGTATAGCATCCATAATGCTATGAAATTATCAACAGGTAAGTCTTTTGGGTTGTGATTGTATGGCTTCTTCTGTATTATTGATCCTGGCTCCACAATTTTCATTATGTAATCTTCCGCTTTGTTACTCCTCGGCCTTAATTTCACAAATTGTGAATTGCTTGACATGCCTGTTCGTGTTTCTACTACTCGGTGGTGTGAGTCTTGTGATCGTTAAAAGTGTCAATAGGTCTTGTCTTGTGATTTTTATGGGGAGCAATACCTCCATGTAGACTTGTGCATCTTAGAAATGGTTGATTTCGATGTAATTCTGGGTATTGACTTGGCTTTTCCTCCAACTTTTGCACTTAGATTATGCCGAGAAACTGTAACCTGGCCCAAGCCTGGACAGATGCCGTTAGTGTGGGAGGGTGACTACATCCCTCCATTTCGTATCATCCTCCTTTCTCATCTCCTTTCTTCGTGCTAGGAGAATGGGTTAGTAAAGGGTGTTTAGCTTTCTTGGCACACCTCAGGGATGATACTAACCCAAGTACCTTCAATTGAGTCGGATTTTGATAGTCCGTTAGTTTTTTCTGATGTCGTTCCTCCTTTTCCCTCTTCAGACCTTCCTGGTATGCCACCAGATAGAGATATTGACTTTTGCAATTGATCTGGAGCCGGTAGCTCGCCCCATTTTCCATACCCCCGGGTTATAGACTGGCTTTCCGCTGAATTAAGGGAGTTAAAAGGCCCAACTTCAAGATTTTGTAGGTAAAGGCTTCACTTAAACCGAGCCGCTTCCTCTTGTGGGTTCTCCGGTTTTTTTTGTGAAGAATAAGGATGGAGTTTTTCAGATGTCATAGAACTCATGAAAACTAATAATTAAACTTTTAGGAACGTACCCCCCTCTCCTCGCATTGATTTGTTCGACCAAGTTACAATTGCTTGTACTGTTCTCAAATCGACTTGAGAGCTGGTTAGCATCAATTGAAAGATAACGGGCAGCAGATTTGGCCAAAGACTGCTTTTCGACCAGTGATGGGCATTGTTGATTCTTAGTAGTCTTTTTGGTGCTGAGAATGCCCCTGCTCAGCTTGCTATTCATGCTTGATGCATGGGAATTTTTGAGCCATGCCTGTATTCTTTGTCATGTATCATTGATGATATACTAGTAGCCTCAAAAAGTAAGCAAGAACATGAGGAACATTGAGAATGTATTGGAAATGTGGGTGAGAAAAAGCTTTATGCCAATTATCTCAGTGTTGAGTTTTGGCTAGATTCAGTGTCTTTCTTGGGGCATCGTGGTTTCTAAGGATGGAGTGATGGTGGGATCCTTCAAAGATTGAAGCAGTGTAAGATTGGGTGAGCCTACTAAATGTTAACAGAGGTAAGGAGCTTGTTGGTTTAGCTAGCTACTACCGTCGATTTGTCAAGGGATTTTCTTTTCTTCCGTTGTCTCGCGACTGAGGACAAATTTGACTAAGCAGAGTGTTCCATTTGTATGGTCGGTAGAATTGTGCAAGAAGTTTTCATCAACTCACGACCTTTTTTTTTAACGACCTTCCCAACCAATTCTACTCCTTGCCATGAAGGTAGAATTTTCAATGTTAAATTGTGATGCTCCTATTCTGGTTTGGGGGGCAGTGCTTATGCAAGAAAAATGTACTTTCTTATGCCTCGAGGCAATTGAGGGGCTGAACGTAATTATCAACTACCCACAATTTGGAGTTGGCAGCTATTAGTGTTTTGCATTACAGCAATGGGAGACTTAGCTATATGGGGTTAAATGTGGAGGTCGATCACCGATCATCGTATTTACAGTATGTCTTTACTCCAGAAAGATTTAAATTTGAGACAGAGGAGATGGATGGAAACTACATAAGGAACTATTATATGCACTATTCTTGTATATCCTGGAAATCTAATGTTGTAGCAGATGCTTTAAGTAGAAAGGCAGGGAGGCATGGGAAGTCCTATCCCATTGGGATTCTAGACGCCCATATTGGCTATAAGGTTCGACAGACTTTGACTAATGACTTTAGGGGCTAGAAGTAAATGTAAGGGAGGGATTTTTTGGCTGTGGGTGGAGGCAAGATCTCCTTTCTTGATCAGATTACAAAGGAAACAGTTTACCGATGAGAAACTGATCCGGATCCGAGATAAGGTGTTGCGAGGATAGGCTAAAGGAAGAAAAAAATCATTAAGGAAAGGTGTTTTTGAGCATTAAGAGGAAGGGTATGTGTACCCCGTGTCGCTGCTTTATTCGCATTATTCTTACAGAGGCTCATAGTTCAAGTTTCTATACAATCCTGGTGCAACCAAGATGTTATCGTAAAATCTAAAGAACATTTTTGGTGGAGTAAGGATAAAGCGTGACCTTGTTTATTTGTTGCTTAATGGCTCGAATTTTCACAGGCAGGTAAGTAATGAACCCCAGAGGCCCTGGCGGGGACACTTCCGAGAATGCCCATCCTTAATGTAAGTGGTAGAGCATTGCAATGGACTTGGGCGTGGTTGTCTTTCCAAGACAATGGGTAAGTTGACTCCATTTGGTAATTGTTGACAGATTAAACTAAGTCTTCTCATTTCATTCCGAATCAAGTGGACTTATAATGCAGAGAAGGTTAGCCAACTTTTACTCCTCAGAAATTGTCGAGTTGCATGAGTCCACTTCCATTATATCCCGTCGAGTACGCATGCTTCTAAGTTTTTGGAAAACATTGCATGCCGAATTAGGTAACTAGGTTGGATCTTAGTACCGCATGTCACCCTAAGCCGATGTTCGTCTGAGCGAACGATTCAGGTTTTGGAAGTATAATGCTTTCGTGATGTTGATAGAATTTGGTGGTCATTGGGATAACTACTTAACCTTATGCAGAGTTCTCATCAATAAGTTATCCTCAAGTATTGATATGACCCATTCGAAGCATTGTAGGGAGGATAATGTAGGTTTCCCATTGGTTGGCTTGATGCATTTGAGGTTAGACCTTGGGGTACAGACCTTTTGAGGGATCTCATTAGAAAAAGTTGAAATCCCATTCAAGAAAAGCTTTTAGCATCAAGTATGCAAAGGAATATGCACATCGAGGTGAGAGATTTTGGAGTTCATTGGGTGAACAAGTTTTGCTGAGTTTTCAATATCCAGAAAGGGGTGATGCAGTTTTGTAAAGCAGGTAACCTTGTCCGCGGTATATTGGTCCATTTTGAAGTTCTGAAGCGCGTGGGGGAGTAGCACAATATGAATTAGCCTTGCCCCCAGACTGTCAGGGGTCACCCAGTATTTCATGTGTCTATGTTGAAAGTACCATGGGGATGGAACTACATGAGTCGTTGGGATTTCAGTTCTGCTTGATGAAAATTTGTCTTAATGAGGAGGAGCCTTTTGCCATTCTTGTATAGAGAAATCCGTAAGTTGGAGATCAAGGGAGATTGCATCCCCATCAAATTCAATGGAAGAATCGACCAGTTGAAGAGTCCACTTGGGAGAAGGAGGCTGATATGCAAGAAAAATACCCGCACCTGTTTACAGATTCATGTACTCCTCTTCGCCCATTTGTTTTTTCTTCTTGTGATCGTTCGAGGACGAACGTGGTAAAGTGGTACATTGTAACGACCTGTTTAGTCCCGTTTTTGAGCAGTCGAGTTTTATTTTGGTAATACTGTCTGAGTCGACGACTTGTCTAGTCACGACGGACCTTAGAGACGTCGTGTTCCAAACACTTAAATCTAAACTAAAATTTGGTACTCATATTGACTCTCTGAACCTGTGTGACGATCTGCAGGAGGACCGTCGTAGGCCGACGACGTCACAAGGCTGCGTAACCTTGACTGGGTCAGTTTCTGTTAATGTTTTTTAAGGGCCGTTTTAGACTATTCTGCTTATAATTCTAAAGTTGTGGATAATGTAATATTCAATACTTGGGGGCTAAAGAGATAACCATCCCTTAAACAAATAAGTGCGAGTATTTTAATAATCTTTTATACTTAATTATATGCTAATTAGGGGTAAACGAGAAGGGTTTGAATAAGAAAAAATAGAAAGAACAGAGGGAAAAGAAAGGACGATCGATCGAGAAGGGAGAAAACGAAGAGTAACAGCAAAGACTTTTGAGTGATTAGCTTGCTTGATCACGAATTCTTCGGTGTATGTAGGTTTTGTTTTATGCTATTCTATTAACCTTAATAGCAAGATATGTGTTGGGTAGTAATTTAAAGTCTCTTATATGCTTAATTGGTGTGCATGCATGATTGATTATATATAATTGTGATGAATTACAATCAATGGATGAGGCTGTTGAATCTAAACCTTGAAAACCTCTTTGTTTATGATGATGGCCTTGGGTATAAACTAGGCTGATGACTAAAAGAATGAGATAATGGGTTCGGGTGTCACGAACCGACACGAGTATAGGGGAGTCGGGTGTCACGTTCCGACACCAAGGAGAGTATTGGATCGTTGTCACGTTTCGACACCAGGATATACAATGGATCGGGTGCACGTTCCGACCCCAGGATAGTATTGGATCGGAGTGTCACGTTCCGACACCAGTATAGTAGATGGATCGGGTGTCAACTTCCGACACCAGGATAGTAAATGGATCGGGTGTCACATTTCTACACCAAGATATAATATTGGATAGGAAGTTGTCACGTTCCGACACCAGATTAAGTGAAAGAGATGAATCTTAAATTGTTAATGTACTTAATCTAAGCCCCTGTTCCCAAAAAGGAGTATGATGTGGAGGCTTGTCGATCTCAATAGATGTTGTTGGGTGAGGTTGGTAAATGATTTCTTTTGTATACTTGTTGTTGTCACCTGTTAAGAATATTAGTTGATTTTATGTTATTATCTGAAATATATTGCTTTTATTTTGAGTTGGGGCCATGATCCCTACGTCAGTACTATGTGCTTTTTACTGACCCTACGTGTAATTGTTTTTCTTTTTAATTGTAAGGCAGTCAAACCTGCCATCGTCCTTTCCCAACCGCAACTCTAGCCATCTCATCACGTCCCCAGATCTCAGGGTGAGCTAATGCTTCTAGTCTTGGACTGGATCTTCTTCTTCCTGTCTTATGCCTGAAGTTCCCGGCAGGACCTAGCTGTTTATAAATTTTAGTTTCCTTGATATTCCTAGATTTAGTATTTTTGGGATAGAATGTTCTTGTTGGTGATGACTTCCAGATTTTGGTGGGATGATGAGTATTAAATTTTAGGAGTTATTATTGGTTTCGTCAATGATTTTTTAAGGTCTTTATTCCGCATTATATTATTTCTTTTATGGTTGAACTGTTGGGGTTTAGATTGGTTTGTTCTCATCACCATAGTAGATAAGTGTGGGTGCCACTCTCGCGGCTCGTTGGGGTCGTTACAATACACATTTAGTATAATTTTGAATTGATGTAATCACGCCTAAAAACATAGTGCATGAATACTACATTTATGTGTCCCTTATTTAGTTGTATAGAGGATGTATATTGATATTATATATATATATATATATATATATAAATATTCAGTATGCATGTAGAAAATTTTTGGGTTTTACACATTTTTTTATTTTTTTAAATTTGAATGTATATATTTGGGTTTTTTCATCAATCAATATTTTGCATATCTAAGTAAAACATAAATTAAATATTGATATGATATTAACATGAGGACTTAAATATAATTAAAATATTAAATATAAAGTAACGCCAATTAATATAAAATAAAATAAAATAATTATTATATCTAAATAAATTTCTCAAATGAAACTTAACCAAACTTATGAATTAGTTAGTTTATATGGAATAAATTGGTAGATATGTAAATATAGAAAATATATTTTAGTCTTTAAAAAAATATTTTTTTCCTTCTACTTTTTGTAAGAAGCTAAAAATATTTAGTTTCTTCTTAACAAAGAAAAACTACATATGCTTCCCTTTAAAAACAATTTAATTGTTTTTCCAAATATCTTGCTTTTAAAAAAACAGTTATTTCCAAAAAGAATAAATAAATTTTCTTTCAACAACAATGTCAAACATACTCGTATTTACATTGATAAACTATAACAATTTAGTCAATTTTGAAATTATGATTCGGATAATTTTTTTTAATCCAGTACAAAGATGGATTGTACTAAATTAACTATCTTTTACTTCAATAATATTTTAGAAATTACTCCCTCTATTTCATATTAGTTGGACAAAATTATTTATTAATTTAAAAAATTAAAATAAAAACTAATTAAATTTTCTTATTTTACTATTACAATTTACTAATTAAAAGCATAAACAAATTTCTAGAGTTCAATAAAAGGTAAATTAATTTAATTTTCCTAATTTATGTTTTCTTAAGAAATGTGTAAAAGAAAAAAAATTGACAACTAATCGATGTAAGAAAATAGAGTAAACTAGGAAAACAAAGATTGATTATATTTTTACACGATGAATTTATTTTTAAGAAAAATTATGATGTGAAAGTTAAAAGTTGGATAGTGTTGATGTACCAAGATTTGACATTTTTTCCAGTAATAATATCATAAATTAATCATATTCAAAATAATTATAGTATTATTTTTTAATATATTTGACAATGAACTAGAGTAATATTTGCACACAAATAAATGAATTGGATGATGAAAATTAAGACAAATATTTAATAAACAGAATAATACGCTATCATAATATGTTTTAAGACACTCTCTATCGATTTAAATCGCATAACTAAATAAACAGAAAAAGGCAAAAAAATATCCCTATACTATTTGAAAAGGTTTAAAAATAACCCTCCTTCACCTATTGGGTTAAAAATACCCCTCAATCAATCTTTTGATCCATATTTATACCCTTACCACACCACCAACACCCCACTTCCACTAACCTTCCCCCCCCGACCCCACACCCTGACCCGCGCGCCCGGACCCTTTTTAACCTCTCCACTCTTATGCTTTTTATTTTTTAGTTATTATATTTATTAATTATTACATAACGTCTTTCTATTGAATAAAGTGGAATTCCAATCCATCAAATTTTCTCCTACCCACCGACGCGGCCCATATACTTGACCCAAACCCAATAAAAAAGATATCATCTTCTATATCATTTAACATGAACTGCATCAGATTAACAAAAGAAAAATTACATAAATTAATACATTTTAAAAAATAATTACTGATTTTATTGATACTTTATATCTATTACCATTTATAGCAATATTGTAATAAATCTGTAATATGATGTATTAAATGAATTATATATGCAACTATATAGAATTATCATGGGTTTTTTTTAAATATATCATTTTTTTTGGTAAACCACCATTTGTCATCATTCTATTTTATTCCATTGTATTAAAATATATGATAATGTATTCATTCATCATTAAAATTTGTATTATATGTGAATAATAAATTAATCTTTGTAATATAATTAAACTTGTATCATAAATGTGAATTAAAAGAGTGATCAAGTGAAAAAAAATATTGGTACTACTAATAAGTAGATTTTTTTATACCAAGTATATTTAACGGTAATCTTTCCCCATTACAACACCAACAACGAAATGTATGTTCCTGAAACAAGAAATATTAAATTTTGAACAACCACATTAACAATCTAAATCCATAAACTATATAATCAGTTAAACAGAAGCTCGCGATGAAGGATTCTGTCAAGTTTTCGGCTTTAAGCGATAAAGAAGATGCTCAGATTTAAGCTTATTTAGACAGAAATTAACGATGACCCATGTAAATAAATTTATTGATAACAAACATTTAACATGAATTTCATTAGATTAACAAACACCAACAATGAAATTATACGTTTTTGAAACAAAAAAGATTAAATCTTTAAGCAACCACATTGACAAAAACAATTGATAAACCATAGAATCAAGAAAAGATAAGCTTACGATGAAGAAATAAGACTTAAGAGATAAAAGAAAAGTTGCCGCATAGAAATTAGGTTCAGAGGAGAAGAATTCAATTTTAATTTTAATTTTTGATGGATCTTTGAGTATGACTTAGATCAAAAAATGTCGATATGGGTAAGTGAGTAGGAGAAAGTTTGGTGGGTTGGAATTTAAATTAAGGAAAAATTAGTAAAGTAATCACAATTCCTAACTTAATTTGTAAAAACATCTACACTTTTAGATATTTAGTCAAAATGTCAATATTTTAAAAATAATTTGTAAATACTATTATTTGTTTTTCTTTTATTTCTCAAAACAGTTCAACATTAAATATATTTACTATTTATTTAGACTTTTTCTAGACTTTAATACCATTTACATTTATTTTCATCTTTAGATTTTTTTCAAATTTTTTTTTCTCTTTTATAATTTTCACCATTATTGTCTCTCATTGTTGAAGACGAACTAATTTTCAAGTTCAATATCAATTTGTTCAGATCTATTGGATTAATTCAAAAAATCTCTGCAGCAATCCATAAAAGGTATTTTCGTAATCATCTTTTATTTTGCAAGATTTCATAAATTTTTATTTTTGAATAAAAATTATAATTGAATTTTGGATGTATGTATTACATAATTTCGTTATTGTTTTCGATTTTTATATGAGTGTTGTTTGACAGATACTTATCAATTATTTATGCATTTGGAATTTAATTTTGGAACACTAATTTTTATGATTTTATTTTCAATTTAAAATTTAGTAAATTTGAAATTTTGTAGTACGCCACATATGCATTCATATATAATATATTGGTTTGATTTTTTTTTTATATATTCATATTTTATCATTTTGAATTTCGCTTATGGGTTATTAATTCACAAATAACACAGATTCAAATTTGAATTTGTGAACAGAATTGAAAAAAAAAAGGAACAACAAAAAACAAAAAGATGAGCCCGAACCTCCCACAATGAGTCTGGGCCATGGCGCGACCGAAACCAACCAAACCAGTAACCTGCGAAGCGGCCAGTGCGGAGGACCGACCCTCTAGTAGACCCAGACGAAAATAGAAGCATGTGGGGGGGACACGAGTGAAAGGGCCGCGGGAGGGTTTCGAAATCCCCGTGTGATCAATGAGGAAGCTCCAAGGACAGGTGGTGGTAAAGGAACAAGCAAATGCCCAACGGGAAAGCCTTGTGGACCAAGTGACTGCGAATGGCCGGACGGTGCGCCGCAATAGGGGCAAAGGGGCTCGTCCACCAGTCCTAATATAAGAAAAACGGCTGCGAGGCAGCACGACTAACACGTGTTGCACGCCTGCCAATGGAGGGGTGGAAGAAACGAGGGTCGCCAAGAAGGTGTCCGGCTGAGACGACGGGCGCAAGGGACCCAATCCGGCGGCACACAGCGCAAATGCAGGTGCAACCGCCCCCTGGAGTCCGAGGCCGCAGAAACGGACCGGTGCTGCGATGGCTTCCGCGCAGGCGAAGAAGCGTCGTAAACCGGCGCCGGCCCAGGGAGGCGATGGGGCCCCCCGCGTCCTAGTCCCCCACACAGATGTACGTCCCAATAAGCTGAAAAGGAAAGGCGGCGACGTGAAGAACCCGCGCGGCCAAAGACGCCGAGCGCCCTGGAAACGAGTAGAGAACTCCAGAATGGAGTGGGGCACGAGTAAGGCGCGACTGTGTGTATTGGTGTGGTTTTTACCCCATTTTCCACGTAAACAAGGCGTCCCACTCCCGGTGCGGACGCAAACACGACGCGCAAAGAACAAGTTCTGGGTATTGGCTGTGGATTGCACCCACACCAAAGGTAAAGAGCCTTGCCCCGTGCCCGACACCTAAGATTCCGGTGGGACAATTCCCGAGGCAGCTGCTGAGTCCTGGGGTTGCGCGGACGGGTCCGTGGGCCGCATTTAGATGCCCGGAGGAGCGAGCCGCCCAGGTGGACCATCCCGAGGGCCCCGTGCCCGATCTGCGTAGGACCTGGGAGAAAGGGCGGCAGTCAACAAAGTGCACGCAGGACGAGGAGGGCAGCGTCGGTAAGCCACCTGTGCCCCTAGAGTCGCCGACCAAGCACTGGGCTACAACCCGGCAGAGGGAGAGACCGAGTCCAACAACTTCAAGGGTGGTACGTTACACCCGGGAAAACCCTCCGAATGGTTGCCAGACACGAGACCCATGGACCCCGCCGGAACAAAAAGTGGATGATCCATGAAAGCGGGCAAACGGGCGGGAGGTGGCATTACCTGCGGAAGACACCAGGAGGGGGGCGCGGGGAAGCAAACGGCCCCGAGGAATGAAACAGTAGAGAAAAAGGGAAAGTGCCGATGCGCGGAATACCCCCACGTCCCAACGTTCGAGAGCCGACAGGAGGGGATGAGAGCCCGATGAAGATGCGCACACCGACACGCGCCACGCACCCAGGATTGCCCACAGGGCGTGGTGGCGCCGAAGAACCAACCATGACACATATAAACACAACTTTACCACCCCGGGATCACGCGCCGCGCTAGCAGCGGGAACACGGGCGAGGGTGGACTCGATAACCCCGGCAACAAGGCTAGGCGGTCCCACCATCGTGTGTCCGGGTAAGCATCGTCCCAATGACCCGGGGGGCGTATCCTAGTACGAAGAAGAAATAAAGTGTCAAAGAAAAGGTTGCAAAATTGTATTCATATCAAATAATATTTATATTATTTTTGTGTTTTCATTATTTTCTTTTTATCATGTTGTATTTTCTTTTTTATTTGTAGTCATTCAAATACGAGTATTCTATATGAGTTTGTATTTCTTAATCTAGACGATCCTCTTCTTAACAGCAATTAATTTTTTTTCTTAGAATCTTGTATTCTGATTATATCATTTTCACTATGTATGCTATCTCATATAATTTTGTATTTTCTTAACTATAATGTGTATCCTTCTGTTTTTTCACAGTTTACTTTGTATTTTTATAGAATATTGTATACTGAGTATATTATTTTACCATATATGCTATAATGTTTTCACGAATCTTGTATTCTTATTTCTTTCATATCCATTGTATTAATTTTTTTTTAGAATATTTATACATCCTTCCTCCACAATTTATTATTTCCACCAATGCTATTTTCCCCAAAAATCTTGTACCCTTTCAATAAATTTCTCATACATATTGAGATCCTTATATATATATATATATATATATATACTATATTAATAGATATATATATATATCTATCTATCTATATATATATATATATATCTATGTAAGTTATATATGGCAATCAAGTAACTACCATTTTGAATACCGAAATACAATTTGTAGTTTCGAAAAAAAAATCATTTTAAAATTTTGAATGGTAAACATAGCACATAAAAATGTAAAAATATTGGTACACAATTAAAATAGGAACATAACAAAGGAAAGTTGATCTAATAGAATGAAAAGGCGTTTCTTTTTGTGAAATTGTTAATGATTGGAATTTTAAGTGATTATGTTTCCCTTCTCTAAAAAATGATTTATATCACTTTTTCATCATACTCTTTTTTGTATTTTATATATCATTATACAATAATTCTAACTAAACACTAGGATAAATCAAATACAAATTGAATACGAATCACAAATTTTCGAAGAAACAACTACATACCCATGAAAAAAATAATATGAATACAATTAATGTTTCTTAAATAAACATAAATTAATTTGGCAAAACCGATTGGAATGAATACAAACTAATATAAAACGTTAAGATTATGGGAGAAAAAAAATACAGTTTTGATTTTTATTTTGAAACATGTAACTGATGGAGAAAATTAAATGATCTTACCTTTTTTTGAATATTCTCTCCCTTTGTCATTAAATAATTTTATTATCTACAAAAAACAAATATAAAAACATGATAAGAGACATCAACCAAATTAATTTTTTGACTTTTTCCTAATATGAAATTTACTAATGAGTCCTCTTAAATGTTAAAATATTGACATTTTGAAAAAATTTCCTTAAATTAAACCAATAGAAAGATGTCATGTAATAATTATTAAAAAAATAATTAAAAAATAGAAGGTTATTAGTTTAAAGGGTAATATTGGACCAAAAAGGTTGACTAAGGGGTATTTTTAACCCAATAGGAGGATGAAGGGTACTTTTAAACCTTTCGAAAGTACAATGGTACTTTTAGCCCTTCTCATTAAAATGAAACAACAAACTTGCACTCTTAAACACCCATCTATCAAACAACATACATAAAATAAAATTTTAAGAAACATCTAAAACTTAATCCACTTTTAGACACCCATCAAGTCCAAATCAGTTAGTTCTTCAACTATGTTTTCATCTACATTTGATGATTTAGGAACATCAACTCGATTGATCAATGATCTCCTAGAATAAAAAATATCCCCATTTGAACTTTCAATTATGTTTCTTCTTTCTCTTTGTTGTCTATCTATTATTGATGTTCTGCCTCTTATCACCGGTACAATTATGTTATTTCTAATCATTTGTTGTCCATCAATTGGAATTTTTCGAGTTTGGTAAAACTAAATCGAAATAATAAACCATATCATTCTGATTAAATGTTCCTATGATGATTTGTAGTTGTTTTAATGATTTTGACCGACACGTGGGGGTTGTATCGGTAGAGGTAATATTTTCTATGAGCTAAAATAATTATATTTAATAAGTACAGAATTTGTTGTTTGGTCATCAGAGTCAGGATTAAAAGTTTGAGGGTTCTAAATTTAGTTAATAATCGTCAATCAATTTTGTTAGAAGATCACAAAACATTATATTTAATTAATTTTCTAGTACAAGTGTAGGGTATACAGAAAAGCTATTGGATTCGTCTCAACCTATGAACCCCACCTAACGCGGCCTCTGTTGGACATGTATATTTAATATATGCTAGACTTACGAATTAATTATCAAAGTGCATCAATATCATCCATTAATTAGTGAAGTAGAACAATCTACCTGTTTTGGGATTCTAATTATATCTATATTATTGTAATTAGGTTCATAGATGGATCCTACTAAAATGAGCATTTTAAACTTCAACTAGATATTATAAATAATTTCTCCATTCCATATTAGTTGTCCCGGATTACTAATCCAAATCCAAAATCAAGATATAATTAACTAATTTTTTTATTTTACAATTGTAATTTATTCTTTTTTTGAAAGTGTAAATGCAAAGACTATTTCCGTCGTTATTGAAATGCTAACGGAGGAAAATTAGGGCCGAAAAAACTTTTTAGTAGCATTTGGATTTTCCCCAACCTTGTCTTCGGAGGAAATTGGAATCACCAAAGTGTAGAGAAATCTGGTAGCAATCGGATGAAACATTTATGACTTTTATTACATGAGTAGTTAGATAAATCGTTAAAGAATCCATACGATTTTACGAAATTTAATTTGGGTGAGTAAAACTCCTAGAATCAAACTTAGTATACAAGGTATTTTCTGAATGTCATGGGTTAGAGGTGTGTTGTCGAATGGGGAATTGAAAATTCTTTAATTTGCTCATTGGTTCGCAAATGCCGCTTTGGCGTTGGTTTTGCTGGTCTGGCGGGGTTGCTACAACGGGAAAGGGGGTGTTATGGCGGGTGTGACGGGGATTGTAATTGAGAATAAAAGATGACAGTTCAGTGGTTCAAAGATACCGCTTTGGCGTGTACTTATGTCGCTATGGCAACGTCGCTACATCGAGGTGTGGGCCGATGTGGCGGGCCAGATGCCACATAATGTCGTTAATAAACCTCTAAATGAAATTATTTGACACTTTTTTTACTTTTAGAGCTAAGGAACGTCTGCAAGGCGATTTCTACTTGTTTTCACCATTCTAGGTTTAAAGGTAAGCTTTTCATGTAACATCTCGTATTCTAGACAAACTAAAATTAAGCTAAGAAAAGCAAGGAGAAACAAATTTGGAAAAAAATGGAAAAATCTGGAAAATTCCACATTTCAAAAGTGGGTTTTGGCCATTTTAAAACAACCATAACTTCCTGCTCAGTAAGTTTGGGCAAGTTCTTTATATGGATATAAAGCTTGTTGGAATATCTTTCCAACGACGCCAAGTTTGCATATTTCTGAGGTTGTATAAGTGAGATATGACCTTCAGAAGATGGACTATTGAGCAAGGAAAGTTCCAAAACCGGATTTAGTAAGGGTGTTTTTGTCTTTTTCTTAAGTCAATTAATTATTTCGTTTTGGAGTAATATGTTGGGGTCTAAACTGATCCAGTTCAATTTATGCACTTAGAAAAATAGACTAGGGTTTTGAAAGCAAGAAGAAAAGAGGAGAAGAAAGAAGAAGACGCAAGAAAACCAAGTTTAACTTCGTGGATTTTCGTCAAGGGTGATCCCTAACAAGGTATGTGGGCTCTTTGTGTGGGTTACCTTCACCACACACCAATTTCATTTCAATCAGCAGTCCAAGTTCAATGAATTAAACTCATTTAGAGTTTTGGAATCCTTAAAAGGAAGTTTGGCGTTCTTGTTCATTGGATTATTGTTGATCGCTGTTCGTTGTAATCCATGTTTTAGGATTGTTTTCGGGTCTAAATCGTTGGGTAATAAGTTAATTAGGGATCTTAAGTGTTTGGGGTGGGATCCATGCAAGTTTGGGAAGGTTTACAGATGAAAAACAAGAAGAAAGTCGGAAAACCAGTTGGGGAGATGCTGGGGCGCTGCGCCTCCAAATCCCCTCAGGATAGAGTCAGCCCGTCCGGCTCTGGCGCGCCTCGCCTCTCAGAGCGCTAGGACTCCCTAAAGTCAAGTAAAGAGTTTGAGTTCATTTCTCAAAAAGATATAAGGGAACTAAGTATTCCCTAAGAGTTAAAGTTTCAAGTTAATTCAAGTAAAGTGTTGAGTTCGTATCTTAAAAGCCATAAGGTAACTAAGTATTCCCTAAGAGTTAAAGTTTCAAGTCAAGTCAAGTAAAGTGTTGAGTTCGTATCTCAAAAGCCACAAGGGAACTAAGTATTCCCTAAGAGTTAAAGTTTCAAGTTAAGTGAAGAGCAAGAGTTGAGTTCAATTCTCAAAAAGATATAAGGAAATTAAGTATTCCCTAGAGTTTTACAAAAGTTTCACATTTGAGTAAAGAGGGAAATATAAGTTCCAAAAGAGTTTTGAACTAAAAGGGGAACATTGATTCCAAAAGGAGCTTTTCAAAGCTAATGGGTTCAGTAAATTATCTCAACCCAAAAGGAAGGAAGTTTTATTAAAAGTATGAGGTAAAGTAAATTTTTGGGAGTAGTGTTGAGCACCGATGTGAAGATGAGAGCGCAATCTTCTTTTGTTGCTCCACCACACTGGGCTGCACCCAGAGGAGCTACTTCTGGTACCGACGGAGGGCAAAATCGCCTTTATGCAATCACTAGCCGCCAAGAGCAAGAGAAATCTCCAGATGTTGTCACAGGTATGATCAAAGTCTTTACTTTTCATGTTTATGGCTTATTAGCCCAGTATCAAGTTTATCCTTTGTAACTCCTTATGTTGAAAATCAGTTTGAAATTCTCCCTGAAAAGCTTTGTGAACGTTTCTGTGCTTCTATACCTGTTGGGGAGTCTATTCTAGCGAAAAGAGTCTATCGTGATTGTCTTGTTTCCATCAATCACAAGAGTACCATGACTGATTTAATAGAGTTTGACATGGTGGATTTTGACGTCATTCTAGGTATGGACTGGCTCCATGCCTATTATGCATCAATAGAGTGCAGAAGTCGAGTTCTCAAGTTCCAGATTCCAAATGAGCTAGTCATAGAGTGTGGTAGTATTTCAATAATTCCTAAGGGTCGCTTCATTTCGTACCTTAAGGCGAGGATGCTAGTTTCTAAGGGATGTATCTATCACTTAGTTCGAGTTAATGACTCAAGTGTTGAGGTACCTTCCCTTCAGTCAGTTCCTATAGCCAGTGAGTTTCTAGAAGTCTTTCATGATGATCTACCCGGAGTCCCTCCTGAAAAAGAGATAGACTTTGGCATAGATGCCATCCTAGATAATCATCCTATCTCTATTCCTCCATAGATAATGGCACCAACAGAGTTAAAAGATTTAAAGAAGCAATTGAAAGATCGGTTAGATAAAGGCTTTATTCGACCGAGTGTCTCACCTTAGAGCGCTCCGGTCTTGTTCGTTAGAAGAAGTATGGGTCCCTTAAGATGTGTATAGATTACCGTCAATTAAATAAGGTGACCATCAAGAATAAATATTCTCTTCTAAGGATAGATGATCTCTTCGATCAACTTCAGGATGCTTCTAGATTTTTCAAGATTGACCTCAAATTAGGCTATCATCAGTTGAAGGTTAGGGAATGTGATATTCCCAAGACAACTTTTAGAACAAGTTATGGACATCATGAATTTTTGGTTATGTCCTTTGGTTTGAATAACACACCTGTAACGTTCATGGATCTTATGAACATAGTCTTCAAACCTTATTTAGATCTGTTTGTCATTGTCTTCGTTGATGACATATTGACTTATTCAAGGAATGAATAAGATCATGCTAGTCACCTAAGGGTTGTTCTTCAAACTTTGAGAGATAAGGAGTTATATGCAAGTTCTCCGAGTGCGAGTTTTATCTTAAGTATAGGGTGTTATTAGGCCACATTGATTCTGGTGAAGGTATTAATGTCACGACCCAAAACCACGTCGTTCTGGAACCTATGTTCCCAACCGATAGGTAAGTCAACCCAATAAATTTCACTAATTCAACTTAAGCGTGAAAAGGTAAGTATCAAACTAATATCTAGCATACTAAGTATTCAAAAACTAAATGCGGAAAATAGAAATACTACCCCAAGATTTATTGTCACAAGTACCAACGGTTATACAATAGGATACAAGTCCAAACTAACATAAGAAATATCCTATCAAAATATCAAAATAACGTAATCAATAGAGATAGATTGAAGGTGTGACCACAGAATATCCCAAAAAGCGCACCACAACTCCAAGACAATCCAAACTCATATTCAAAGCTCCAAGAATGTGCCTGAAATTGAAATCTAATTTGCACCAAAAAATAGTACAGCAAGTGTAGTATGAGTATGAAACCACATGTACCCAGTATATCTCATGGAACAATAACGAAGAAGTAGTGACGGGAGTTTATATAATAAAAATCAATTCTTTAATTATATAAGTCTATATTACACTTACCAGTCAAGTTTCATCAAATAGAGGTAATCAACCATCAAGTAACTTTCAACCACCAAATAAAACACATAATCGTCAAAAGTGCAGGATGTCATGAGATGCAACGCAATATGACACCATGAAATGATATGCCTTAGAATAACCAACACTCTCTCAACCGTATATACATGATACTCCTCAAAAATATGTCGATAGTTCATGACCCATGGGGGACTCACGAGGTCCATATATCGACACGAACGATCTCCACGTGTTTGTGCGGACGATCTCAATGCACTATCATAATATCAAAAATTTCCGCACGGACAATCTCTACGTGCCCAAATTATAATCTTAACATCTTAACATCTTACCATCCCTAGTACAACCGATCTCCACGTTCCCAACTTATACTCAATCTCATGGCAATGCATGTTCACATTATTGTTTCAATTAAGGGGATGATGGTGCATGTCAATCAATCAAACATCAACATAATACATAACCACCCCAACTATTTTAAATATACGGGTTTAAATAAGAAACACAATTACACAATGGATTCAATTCAATAATACATCAGCTAATGTCCATATGCTTTGGCATTCTCAGATTACCATCCGCCTGCTATAGTAATAAACTTTCCCTTTATAATATCGGTACTCGCACCAATGCCCGTCACACCATTGGTATGAGACCCTCATCTTTTTCCCTTACCCATTGTCTATTCCATTTTAATATTTAATTGGGAAATTATCCTTCAACAAGTCTGAAAGTCTTAACATAGCTCGAAGGCCGAACATATGTCACGAATATTCAAGATTCCACCTTTTCCTTTTTGTAATGCTTCAAAAACGTTCCAATCTAACAATTAGACAATATTCGTAAGCAAATAATATTAATACTCATCTAACCTAGACCAAAAACTCATCAAATTATATTAGCAAGCTCCTAATTTTGGTTCCAACTAATATGTCAAGTCTCATATTTCTAAATTTTAAACCTAAGGTTAAGTCTAAATTTACCAAAATATCATAATTTTAACAATTTTCATATAATGTGATACACCTAACATTTAATTACCTATCTCAATAAAACAAACTTAATTTATAATATGATAATAATAAAACAGTGAGCCACTTCTGAACTATTCACGAAGAACCAAACTTCCAAAAACTTCATATACCTATGTCTTATATCCATAAATATAACTTCTATTATCTAGCATTATCACCTATATTAGTTTTTTGGAAATCATGGGAAATAATGGGAAGTTAAACTTTGTCTACAATTATTACTAACAGTAAGGCATCACTTGTCAACCAATCTGTACGTGGACCTCCACCAATTTTTTTTTTTTTAAAATTCAATCATTCTTGTATACCCCAATATATAGAAATTGATGGTTTCCTCTATCTAACAAATGAAATTTTAAAGCCAACATTGCACTTTGGATGAAGTTTCTCACCTGAAGAACTGGCGGCTGTTATTGCTCCATATAGGTATGTCTTCTTTTCTTGCTTAATTTATTTCCTCTGAAACTTAGTATGAAACCAATTTTCTAAGCTACCCTAATTTAATTTGATTATATGGGTCAAGTGGTAACTACTAATTATGGGCGTGACCCACTAACTATTCAACTATAATACTTATTTATATAAAAATTCATCAACTAGATACTCATAGTTACCGAATAGTTTAAAATACCCCTTTAAATTTTTTTTCGTAAAGAGTCAAAATAGTTCTAGTTCTTAGAACGACCTAGCGCGTCGTTACAATTAAATTTTACACTCAAAAGATAGAAGCAGTTCAAAGTTGTCCTAGACCCACATCTCCGAAAGATATAAAGTTTTTATTGGGCTTAGATGGCTATTATAGGATATTTGTTAAAGGATTTTCATCTATCTCTTCTCCTTTGACCAAGATAACTCAGAAGAAGCTCAAGTTTCAATGGTCTGAAGCTTGTGAGAAAAGCTTTCAAGAGTTGAAAAAGATATTGACTATCGCTCCAGTTTTGACATTACCAGAAGGTACTCGAGCCTTTGTGGTGTATTATGATGCATCAAGAGTTGGCTTGGGCAGTGTGTTGATGTTAGAGAAAATGGCAAGGGTTAGAGGGTTATGCCTATAAACAGTGAGATTTCATGAGAAAAGAATATCAAACGAGCACTTAGAATTCGATGCAATTGTGTTTCGTTAAAGATTGGCGACCCTTGGATAGTGTGAATGTTGATATATTCACTGATCACAAGAGCCTTCAATATGTGTTCACTCAGAAAGATCTCAACCTCAAACAGAGAAAGTGGTTGGAATAACTCAAGGATTATGGCATGAGTATTCTTTACCACCCAGGTAAGGCTAATGTGGTTGTTGTTGCCATAGCAAGGTTGTCCATGGGAAGTACTTCCCATGTCAAAGAGGAAAAAAGGGAGTTAGCAAAAGATGTGCACTGGCTTGCACATCTGGGACTCAGGCTTATGGATTCCACAAGAAGGAGGCATAATATTGACGAACGGGCCTGAATCATCCTTGGTGTCATAAGGGAAAGAGAATCAAGACCAAGACCCTATTCTACTTGATTTGAAGGCAAGTGTCCATAGCCAAAGAGTATCAGCTTTCGAACAAGGGGGAGATGGTTGTTTTGAGAAGAAGAAACTAACAAGCAGATTTATGTATACCCTAAGGTGGATGGACCTTCAAGAAGAGAGGAATCTTTTTTTTGGGAGGGAGGCTCACTCTCTGATATTTCCATTAGCCGGTGTTCTCACAAAAACTGTAAATATTTGTTTGATTGAAAGGTATATTGTCATGAATAAGATTGATAAGGATATAGATGAATTTGTTTTCCAAATGTTCAAATTGTCAGCAGTGGAAGGTAGAACACCAAAAGACTGGAGGTTAGCTCAGAGAACTTGGAATGGAATGGAAGTGGGAGTGATTAATATGGACTTCATCACAGGCTTTGCAAGATCACGAAGGTAAAATGATTCATTTGGTGGATTGTCGCAGAATGACCAAAGTAAGCCCATTCTTGCCGGTGAAGATACCTATTTGATAAGGATTATGTAAATTGTACCTTCGAGAAGTGGTTAAGGACTCATGGAAATGGTCTGATCCCATTATTTCAGACAAGGGTGCACAATGTACTTGAACCAAAATGGAAATATTTTCGAAAGGTTTGGGTTCAAGGTGAAGTTTTTATACTACTTTTACCTCAGACAGGATGAAAAGCGGGAGAGCACTATATAGAACCTTGGAAATAGTGAGGAGCGTTTGTGTGTCGACTTCCAAGGGAAATGGGAGTGATCACCTACCTCTCATCGAGTTCGCATACAACAACAATTATCATTCGAGCATCTAAATGGCTCCACATGAAGCTCTCTATGGGAGAAGGTGCAGATTTCCTATTGGATGGTTTGAAGTTGGCAAAGCAGGGTTGATAGGACGAGATTTAGTTAACCAAGCTATGGAGAAGGTGAAAGTGATTCAAGAAAGGTTGAAGACGGCACAGAGTCGTCAAAAGTCCTACATAGATGTTAGAAAAAGGACATTAGAGTTTAAGATAGAAAACTGGGTGTATCTTAAGGTGTCACCTACGAAGGAGTTTTGAGGTTTGGTAAGAAGCGGAAACTTAGTGTCCGGTATATTGGACCTTATAGAATCTCCAAAAGGGTGGAAACGGTTCATACAATATTTCATATTTCTATGTCGAAGAAGTGTTAGGGTGATCCTTCATTGATAGTACCAACAGAGATATGGGGATTAAGGATAACTTATCCTATAAAGAAGTTTCGGTTCAGATTTTGGATTGGCAGGTTTGCAAGTTGAGGACAAAATAAGTTGCTTTAGTCAAAGTCCTTTGGAGGAACCAGCTTGTTGAAGGAGCAACTTGGGAAGCAGATGGGGATATGAGAAGAAAATATCAATCTATTGAATATGGAGAGACGGAGGGCAAACGCAGGGTACTAAACCTCTTCTTAAAACTTTATGAGGTTATGTATAAGCATGTATTACTGTTGTGTTGTGAGTGCCAAAATGAAATTTCATCCTTAGTTAGAGAAATAATTTCTCATTCGAGACAATGTTCCCAAGAGGGAGATATTGAAGTGTTAGGTAGTGGAGCCTGATTAATTTTAGTTTTTCTTATATTTCTCTATTTAGGCTTTCTTATTTATTCTCGATTTTAGTTTTTTCCTATATCTCTCTGTACCAAAATACTCTGATGATTTATAATATAAAACCTCCACCACCGGGGAAGTTTTAATCAAGGGGTGTTTACCACGAATATTGGTTTTTCTCTTTCTCTCTCTAGATTTCTAATCTGCTTTCTCTTTGAAAGTCTTGTGTTCTTCATTCATCTAGTGTGTGTGCGTGAATTCGATCCTAACAACTGGTTATCAGAGCTAAGGAGGAGATTCAAACACGATCACAGACAGATCTATAGTTCGAAGCTGGAATGAGACGTTTGATGGATTCGATTTTAGTTTCTGGAAGATGCCAGTCAAATATTATCTGTAACAGAAGATCTTCACGAACCATTTGACCGGGGTGTGAAGCCGAATCCATGACTGAGGCGAAGAAGTGGAAACTCAAGGATTGTCAGGCTCTAGGGTTGATCGGTTGACTTTGCAAGAAAGGGGCGTTTAAATCGTGAAGGAGGAGGACTACGTCCGGTCTATTGAAAGGCATGTCAAAACATGTATGAAAAACAAACCATCGGTATGGAACCAGGTATATTTGATGGTAGATTGTTCAATTTACAGATGTCTGAGAAATGGATTCTTTATGATCATATAAACGAGTTACAATATGATGTGAGTCAACTAATCTGTGGATATTAATTTTGAAGATGAAATAAGGCATTGATTTGATGTCCCTTGTCATCTCATGCACCGAGTCTTGGGATTATGTTGTTGCGCGATTAGTAGTTCCCATGGATGAGAAACTGAAGTTTGATGAATCCGTGATGTGTGTTGTTTCTTAGCGAAAGTATTCGCAAACGAGAGTGGGAGGATTCATGGGCAAGTGCTATAAGCGGTGATCGAAAGGGGGAGAAGTAAGACAAAGGACCAAAATCAACATGGTCGATCAAAATCAAAGAATCGAGGAGGAAAATTCCTATGAACAGATCAAACGTTTGGTTTGATTGTTGGAACTTGAAGAGAAAAGGGACTTTCGGACGAACTGTTACAAAGCAAAAGAAGAAAAAGAAAGAAACAGAACCCCAAAAATCAGAAGCAGAAAGAAATTGAGGATGACAATGATTCGGTATAAAAGTCAGCAGAGGAAATTGGGGGATGCTCTAATTCTTAGTGTGACAAGCCGGTTGGAATCAGGATTTTGGATTCTGGTGCATCTTTCCATTCGTTCCAAGCAAGGAGTGTTCCAAAAATTTCAAATCTGGAAATTTTGGAAAGGTTATCTGAGGAAAAATAAAGCCTTAGAGATTGAAAGGAAAGGAAAGGGGATGTTTGCATAAAGGACCACCTCGGGAAAACCATGTGAACATGCGAGGATGTCAGTATAATTCCTGGGATCAAGAAAAACCTGATCTCTGTTGGTCAGTTGGATAGGCACGGGATATGAAGCAGAGTTTGGGGAAAAGGTTAGGGGGAAGACAGTGAATGTGAATTTTGAAAGTGATATGGGTAGTAGATAGGGGCACCAAATCTGGTGGGACCTTGTACACCTAGGCAGGGTTTCTTGTAAGGGTATGTTGTTGTATAAACATGGCCCGCTGTGCTGAAGGGTTTCCGGTTCAGTCTGTGGCACAAACAGACTTGGACACCATGAGTATAAAACGAATGAAGATGCTGTGCAAAGGAGCATTAGAGTATGAAGTCTGTTGATAGTCTGTTGATATGGGTCTTTGCAAGAGTGGGTATGGGAACAGAAAAGCGTTAAGCTTCCCAAGATCCCCTTAGAGAGCCCAAAGAAAGTGACGGTTTTGGAAATGGTCCATACAGAGGTTTTGGGGACAATCTCCAGGATCATCACTTGGAGGATCTAATTCTATGTACCTTCATTGATGGGGGGGGGATTTGGGAAATTTCAGCAGGAGGTATGGGTTACTTCTTGAAGCATTAATAAGTCAGAGGTGTGTTTGAAACTTTCCAAGAAGTGGAAAAGCTGAAGTTGAGAAGAAGACGGTTTTGAAAGCAAGATGCCTAGGTCTGACAATGGAGGAGAGGTATGATTATAACAATATCAGAGTTCAAGGCATCTGTGCAACTAAGGAATCAGATCAATGAATTTAATGAGAGACAGTTCCTGGTAAGGCCAGACATAATAAATTGCTGAAGATGATTGGCGGATGAACAAAACATTGAAGAGCGTTTGCACGAGTATGAGGATACACTGTTGGGCTTCACAAACAACACTTGGCGGAGGATGTTGTGAGCACAACTGCGTCTTGATCAAACACGGGACATCAGTCCCTTTAGGGTTCAAGAGATACCAGAAGAGGTTCGGGGACAGAGAAAAGAACGCAAGTTATCCACTTGAGGACTTTTGGTTGCATGCTATGTTCATGTTGATCCAGAAAAGAGAGCAGCTTGATGCCAAGGCGGTGTTCGTGTGTGTGAGTGTTACTTCAAGGAATGGTTTCTGAATGTTTGGTTGTTACAGGTTCTGGGATGACAAGAACAGAAACGATCCTGAGACATGGATGACGTGAAATTTGATGAGGTATGAGTCTATCCTGTACAAGGAAAGAGAGCCAGAAGGTTCTAGAGATTACAAAGCAAGTGGGAGTTGAGTTGAGTTGGAGAGAGTAAACCCCCAGAGAGGTGAAGCAGATACTCAAAACCAACTCCTACTAAAAGAATATGAAGGGAGCAAGTAGTACACCTGAGATGGTTGGTAAGGAGATATCCAGATCCATCAGGGCACCAGATAGGTATTCACTTTATTTACACTCTATTACTGACTGATAAGGGGGGGGGGGAGGGGGGACAGAGACTTTTGATGAGGCCCTACAGGTGAGGAGGATTGATCAAGTGGGAGCAAGCCATGGTGATGAGATTAGGTTCACTTGAGAAGAATGACAGTGGGTTGTTGAGAGTACCTGCAGGGAAGAGGAGCTTAAGAAGCTGTGGAATGAAACAAGGGGTGTTTTGTTCAGAATCAAGACTGAACCAGATGGCCAAAAGAAAAGGTTCAAGGATCGTTTAGTGGTTAACGGATATCACCAAAGGAAAATGTATTGATTATGCTGAAATATTCTCTTCCTGTTGTGAAGTTAACTTCATTCGAATTCTGTTCTGTTGAGTATTGTTGCATCGGAAATTTGCATCTGAGAGCTAAATGGATGTAAAAACAACGTTTTTACAGGGAGATTGGACAAGCGAGGATCTATATGCGGCAGGCAACCGGAAGGATTTGTGGTCCAGGCAAGGAACACATGTGTGCAAGCCTCACAAGGAGTTGTATGGACTACTAAGCATAGCACCCAGGCAGTTAAGAGGGTACAAGAAGTTTTGACTCTTCATGCCAAGAGTGGGATTTTGCAACGCTTGAAAAGGATCCTGTGTTACTTCAAGAAATACACTATTCATAGTCTTTCTTTTACTCTGATGTGGATGATATGTTGATTGCAGGATCTAGTAAGAGGGGAGATTAACAATCTGAAGACAAGATGTCTGCCACGTGTTGAGATGAAAGATATTTTGTCCAGCAAAGCAAGATAAGATTTAGATTTGGGGATGATAGATGGATTGAAGATTCTCGGGATAGATCTGCTGGCACTTTAAATCGATCTCAGGGTTGTACATTGAGAAGGTTTGCTGCGCAGATAGAGTCAGGGTAATGATGCTAAAACCCAGTTATACCATTGAACAAATCACTTTTAATTGGTCCAAGCGACAGAGCAGTCACCCAGACTGCCGAGGAGGAGAGTGATCACATGGCACTGTTCAAATGCTTCAGCAGTTGGTAATTGATGTATGTATGGTCTTGCCACTAACCTGATATAGCACATACAGTGGGAGTAAGTAAAAAAGTAAGTATAGCAGGGTACATGGAGAAGAAGAAACCCTGGGAAAGAGCATTGGGAACTGGAAGTGTCTTATGAGATATCTGAGAGCGGTCCATCCAGTACTTCCTTTATTTTGGCAAAGGCCAGGTTGACTCTAAGGGTGGGGTTTGGGGATGCGGATATTGGTGGGGATGTTGGATACTCGAGCAAGATTACATCCGGGTACATTTACATCATAGGTGGAACAGCAGTGAGTTGGGGATGTCCAGGTTCCGAATGTGTTTCTCTTTCATCTCACTGAAGCGGAGTAGTGGCAAATAGATGAAGCTGGGAAAGAGATGATATGGCTGGCGATATCTTGCGGAATTGGCAAGAAGAAGCAGAGCCTAGAGAGAAGAGAGAAGATTCTTAGATCTTCACCTCAGAGTGAGTTGGATGTCAGGATTCAGAAGTTGTGTTTCATCTTTCATCTACTAAGCTGAGTAGTGGCAATAGCTGAATGAAGCTGGGAAAGAGAGAAGAAGATATGGCTGGCAGAAGATTATTTGAGGAATGTGGCCAGAGCGAAGCGAGAAGATTCTTTACTCAGAGTGACGTTGGATGTACAGGATTCAGAGTGTGTTCTCTTTTCATCTACTGAAGCTGAGATGTGGCAAATAGCTGAAGCTGGGAATGGGAACGAGATGATATTGGCTGGCCAGATTATCTTGAGGAATTGGGCAAGATAGCAGACCGAGAAGATTTTTACCAGATAGCCAGAGTTGACCCCATACAGTTGGTGTTTGAAATTGAAAATCCAGGGTCTATCATTTGAAGATAAAAGCACATAGAAGGTTGGTGATACCATTTTCATAACAGGGCAGATGTGGAGGATGTTAATGTGCTTGGAGAAGATAGAGGCGTACAAAGAACCCGGACGACATGTTGACAAAAAATGTGTTGATGTGGGAAACTAAGTTTAGGTAAAACTCGATTGGTTTCGTAGTTGGTGCTACAGATGTTTGAGTTGTGGTAAAGATGTTGATGATGAAGAGATGGATTTTTTTAGAAGTGTTATTTTTGGATACCATGCGGAGTAAGTCTCCACGTGGGAGCGAATGGCTGGGTAGTGGAGCCTGATTAATTTTAGGTTTCTTTATTATTCTCTATTTAGGCTTTCCTATTTATTCTCATTTGTAGGTTTTCCCTATTTATTCTCTGTAACAAAAAAATAACTCTGATTTTTATTTTTATAATATAAATATACCTCCCGCGTGAAGGTAGTGAATCACAGGGTTGTTCCACGCAAATATTGGTTTTTCTCTTTCTTTCTCTTAGATCTCGCATTCGCTTTCTCTTGTAAGTTCGGGGGTCTTCATTCATCTAGTGTGTGTGCGTGAATTCGATCCTAACAATTATAACATCCTGTATTCTAGACAAACTAAAAGTAAGATAAGAAAACAAGGAAAAAAAATTGAATTTTTTTTTGGGGAAAATCTAAGAGATAAGAAAGAGAAGAAATTCCAAATTTCAAAAGTTGTGAGTTTGGCCATTTTCAAACGATCATAATTCCAGCCTAAAGAAGTTGCGCCATCACTCTACCAAGACCTCCTCCTGCCCCTATGCCTTTTTCACCCCCCACGTATACAACCCTTCTCCAATCTTATACCGGTTTTCTTCCGTCTCCCTTATACCGCTCTTTCCCCATTCTACCAATTTCGGGACTTCTTTATTATGGATAGAAAGATCATTGGATGATATTCCAACGACGCCAAGTTTGCAATACGAGGTTGTATGAGTGACATATGAGCTTCAGAAGATGGGCTATTGAGCAAGGAGGAAAGGAAAGTTCCAAAACCGGATTATTTATTAGTAAGGGGGTTGGTTTGGTCTTTCCTTAAGTCAATTAATTATTCGTTTTTTTTTTTTGACGAATTGTTGGGTGAGTCTAAACTGTCCCGTCAGTTTTAAGCACTTAAAAAATAGAATAGTGTTTTGAATTTTGAAGCAAGAAAAGAAAAAAGAGGAGAAGGAAGAAGAAAGAATGCAAAGACACCAAGTTTAGCTCGTGAATTTTCATTGGGGATACCTAACAAGATATGTGGAATATTGGTGGGTTACTTCAACACACACCAATTTCATTCAAATCAGTTCAAGTTATGATTAAACTAATGATTAGAGTTTGATCGTAGAAAAGAAGAAAAGTGAGTTTGACGCTCTTGTGATTTGATTGTGTTGATGCAGTTAGTTTTAAATCCATGTTGTTATATGAATGCTTTTTTTTTCGAGACTAAATCATTGGGTAATAAATTAATTGGGGATCCAAAGTGTTTTGGGTGGGAACCATTGGAGTTTGGGATAGTTTAGAGATGAAAAATGAAAAAAAAAGTTGGAAAACCCGTTGGGGGATGCTGGGGCGCCGAGCCTTAAAATCCACTCAGGATAGAATCTGTCCTTTAGGCTCTGGCGTGCTGTTCCTATCAGAGCGCCTGAGGACAGCCTCTGTCCGTCAGGCTATAGCGATCCGCGCCTCTTAGATCACCAGGACCACCTGGAGACCCCATTATTCCCTATCTTTTCATATTAGTTCCTAAGTGATGTACCCCTCATTACTAGTGGTTTCCAACACTCTAAGGTACATCTAAACATATGAAAATATCCATCATTAATAAAACATAAGATCATGAATCATTGACCCACATTTTAATTCAGGAAAGTTAGTCAAGTCCAAGAGGTAAGAGCCAAGTCACAAGTTAAGAAACAAGACAAGAAACAAGGAAGGAAAAGTCTTTATAAGTCTTTCACAAATGTTTTCACTTTGTTTTTCAAAGACCTAAAGTTCATTCAAGTAAAGAGTGTTTTGAGTTGTTAATTTCTCAAAAAATATAAAGGGAACTAACTATTCTTTAAGAGTTATTAAAGTTTCCGTAAGTCAAGTTAATAAAAAGTCGAGTTCATCTCAAAAGCTTTATAAGGGAACTAAGTATTTCCTAAGAGTTGAAGTTGAAGTTTCAAGTTAGTAACGAGCAAGAGTTGAGAGTTTTTTATTCTCAAAAACACATAAGGGAACTAAGATTCCCTAGAGTTTACCAAAGTTCACATTTGAGTAAAGAGGGGGGGGGAACTAGAAGTTACAAAAGAAAGAGTTTTGTTTTGAACTAAAAGAGAATATTGATGTCCAAAAGGAGTTTTAAAGCAATGGGTTCAGTAAAATTATCTAAACTAAAGGAAGGAAGTTTAATAAAAGATTAGAGATAAAGACATTATTTGGGGAGAGTATTATTGAGCACGATGTGGAGATAGAGTTCATACGCACTCAAGTCTCCATAAACCATGTAACCAACATGGAATTGAGCCGTGTCATACTTTTTAGAGATCACGAAAGAGAGCTTAGTGGACCATAAGTTGAGTAAGGCTTCTGTATACCAGGCATATGGGGAAGATGTTCCGATTGCAATATGAGGTAGGGTAAGACGTTTGTATCATCACTAGGTCATCGTAAGGTGGTCTGTTAGAAAAACTCCCACAGAGGCGATATTACTTTCTTAATAAAGTAAAGTTGAGTTTGTATTTGCATTCCTTTTAACGAACCCCTAAGTTGGTTTTCACAGTGTTGTATGAGTTTAAGATAGATATATATATATATATATAAGAGATATAGAGAATTTAGATTAGATAGTATATATATATCGATATATATATAATATAGATATATATATATATATAACAACACCAACACACACTACACAAAACATAGATCTGCATGTGATTTAAACAAACTCTATAGTGTAGACCATTTGAGGTGAAGTAGTATACTCCTGAGTGAGCAGAGCCAAGGTTAAAGTTCATCTAATACCCTCAAGCTTAAGTCGTGTTTAGATAGCAACTTCGTATACTCGTACATTCAAGTACTGCTTCGCGAACAAAATAGGGGGAAGTCCTTCTCTTCTTGTCTTCGTTTACTGCATCGTTACATGATGAAGACGTAGGTACTCGGGATCAACACTCAGCACTTCGTTGATTCTAGATTGAGCTTCAGATTTTGTGGTGAGCCTTCTTGCATTCTAGAGGACATTCTTTTCATTTCTATATTAGCTTAGCTTTTAGGATGTTGTGGGGTCTGTCCCAACATCCATCTCTAGACAGTTTAGAGGCTTCGTAGGCTATAATATTTCAGTTTAAAGTAGTTTTCAATTATTAAGACTCATGTGCCATTTTGGCCAAAGTTGTGACATGAAGTATTTTTCCCTTTTATTATGTTATACTCGTGTTAAAGTTGAGGTTTTTCTTCCGCTAATTTTAGTAGTCATGCCAAGGGTTCGCTTGAGGGTTAGCAATGGTCTTCGAGTGACGGTCCTGCCCAGGGTGTAGATTCGAAACGTGACATTTAACTCTTTGAATGACTTCAACATCAAGGGTATGTATGAAGTCATGAGTAGAGGGTATGGTTGAATGGGAATTAGAAATCTTTAATTTGCTCAAGGTTCAAAATACGCTTTGGGCGGGTTGGTTTGCCGCTTTTTAGAGGTGGCTGCTAAAATGGGAAAGGGGTGTGGGCACTGTCGTGGGTGTGACGTGGGTTGAAATCGAGAATAAAAGATGAGAGTTCACTTTTTCAAATGTGTCATTTTGGCGGGTACTTATGTCGCTCTGGCACCACCATTAAAATGAGGTCCGCTACAGCAAGGTAAGGGTCGTTGTGACGGGCAGAAGCAACATAATGTCATTAATAAAGCCCTAAATGATCTTGTTTGGTACTTTTTGAATTTTAGAGCTAAGGAACGACTCTAAGGCGATTTCTACTCATTTTTCACGATTCTTGATATTAAAGGTAAGATTTTCACTCTCCGAATCCGTGTTTTGATCCGTAAAACGTAATAAAATGGGTCAATAATGATGAAAAAGTGATTTGTTATGAATTCTATGGTAGAAATAACCCCAAATTGGTTAGTTGGGATCATGGGTTTCATCTAGGATTCATAGAGTAGTTATAGTTTAGGTAATTTAGTAATTGTTTGTTGATTTCCGTATTATTATGATTGTTTGTAGACCAAAAAGAAGTGAAACAAATTCGAAAAGGAAGGATCAAGTTTCTTAAAGTTTCAAGCTTTCGGGGTAAAAGGGGGGGGCGGTTTGTTTGGGAGGTGATCTGTTGTGGGGGATGTCTATGTTTGATGTGATGTATTGATGTTCTGATTCGTTTGTTGTGATACGGTATGTGCTATGAATGTTGCAATATTGATCACACTTGTTGTAAATGAGAGAGATGAATTATATAGCCCTAAAATCATTATGTAAATGTATGATCTTGATGATATACTTGTGATTGTTATTATGGTGTTGAATAGGCATTAGATTGCCACATTCCGACAAGCTTACTGGGATCGGGTTGCCACGTTTTGGCACAACTATGGGATCGGATTTTCACGTTTTGATAAGCTAACTTTGATCGGGTTGCCACATTCCGGCACAAATATGGGATTGAATTACCACATACCGGTAAGCTAACTGTTTGCGTTTGTGTTAGGTGAGAGGACTAATGATGTGATGATAAATGTGAAATGTATTGTTGATTTCTCATGTTGATAATGTTGTAAATGTTAATATGCATATGATTATATTGTTGTTTGACTTATTTATGTTGCACTAGTGGTCGAATAGTTGTGTGATCCTACGAGTACACTGTGTTTGTGTACTGATACTGAACTGACTCTTATTTTTATTGAGTACAGTGCATCTTCATACGACTATTGACAGACCTTGTTTAGAAGATCAGAGATCGTTGCTCGAATTAAATAGTGAGCCAATTCTTCCATGCTTCCATGAAATTCTCTTTCGTTTATGTCCACCATTTCTGGATTTATGCATTTGTTCTAGATAGTTGAATAGTTCTTTAGTTTGGGGGTGTAACGCTCCTTGTTTTTATTTATGGATCTTCTTAGATATTTTGGTACATTGACTTTCATATTCTAGGTACTTAAATTCTGCATTTGTTTAGTTAATTAACTTGATTCCATAACTTATTTGTCTTAGTTTAGGTTTTGTTGCTTAGTTCGGATTGTAGTAGTGGTTCTCCTACCTGAGAGTAAACAATCACGACGATCTAGGTCGTGACAATAAACAAGTTTGTAGAATATAAGAGATGTTTCTTAAGAGGCAAATGAATTAAATTATCCTTTTTTATTTAAAATTTATTAGGAGGTGTAAAAGGAAAAGTTAACAACTAATTTAGTATTGACAGTAAAAAAATTGATATTTGTTATTTTTATACAGTTGATATTTGAGAATTTATGATGTCAAAATGCAAGGTAGAGAAGCGTTGAATTTCCGGAACTTGACATTCTTGCCTAGTAATACTATATGAAATTAATTGTGTTTTGAATAATTACAATTTTGCGTTCTGATATCTTCAATTCAACGAGGAAATAGAGAAGATTTGCACGCAAATAAATAGTTTGGTTGATGGAATCAGGACAAGTATTTAATTAAAAAATAACAGACTCTAACAATAAAGTAATTTTAGACACACAACCTATCTAACAAAAATAAGAAGAAAATAAACAAAAAAAAACAAACTTAGACTCTTAAAAACTCTTCTACCAAAAAAAATAAATTTTAAAGAAGTACTTCAAATGAAAAAATTTAGACACCCTTCTTACAAAGTATATCCACATTTTTTTTCTCTAATTAATGCTTCAAGTTCAAGTCCAAATCAATTGGTTCTTGTGCTATGTTTACTAACTCATTTGCACTTGATGAAATAGGAACATCCAATTGATTGATCAGTTGTGTGGTACAATCAACAATAGCCTCATCTTTGAACTTTCAATTATGTTCCTTCTTTCCATTTTTTGCCTATCCATTGTTGGTGTTATACCCCCCTTCTAATTGATACAAACATGTTTCTTCGTGTCATTTCTTGTCTATCGATTGGCAGTGCTCTGCCCCTACTAATTGGTGGTTAGGATTTGAAGATGGACAAGTAGTTTGTATATGATTTATGAATTCAAAATGAGTATGAAATATTTCATGTAATACGGGGAAAAAGATGAATATTGGAAGATATTAAAAATGGGTAAAAGTTAAACATTAGGCATATTTGAAGTATAAATGAAATTTTTTTTCTATAAAGTAAGAAATGGTAAAGAAAAGTACTAACTATGCAATATAATTATACGAAATCTAAAGAACATTTACGGTTCATTGGTATGATCTCCTCTTCATTTATGTGTCTTTCAATTTTGTAATAGTAAGTTCCATATATTGTTGCAGTAAGTGACAACTTCCATACCAAATAAATTTGGATATCTAGTTAATTTTCTCCTTTTCATTTATATGTTTTCCATTTTTGAAGTGGTAAATTCGAAATAATATTGTAGTAAATGACAAAACTTTGCTAACGGTTTAAATTGAAAACATGGTTATTTTCTCCCCTAATTCATCAGTTATATTCAAAGAAAATACCCGTTTTGATTATTTTTCATTAGTTAATTACAACAATTTGATTTCTTTTTTATTTTTACTATTTTTATGTTGATATAATTTGCACTATAAATTATAGGTCCTACTAAATTCAAAAATTATTTATATGCTAATATAATAACTATTTATTCAGAAAACAATGTTGATGATAAAGTTGAAGATGATACAATACATTTAGAACCAATTGCACGTAACGAAACATTTATCGCAGTTAGAGATCTTTAAAATTTTATGGTATAATTCGAAAAGACAATAATGAAATATTTGGATGCAATAAGAAAAGTTTGAGATAAGCTTCCACTAGATTTTAATTTTAATAAAAAACAATTGAACAGAAAGAATCACATTTTACCAAATTCTCTTACATATATTTGCATTTTAAAGGAAATTTTAATTTATAATATTAATTGGACCATATATTTATATAAGGGTAATCTAAAAATATATTTTCTTATTAATCTTAATAAAATGTATGATTTCTTTTCATTGTCCCAAGTTAAGTCGGAGGAAAATATTATCGTAGAGAGTTTTAATTATCCAATTTTTAGCTTAGTGAAATTTTACAGTATTTTATAGTGAATATAGTTATAATTTAAGATGTAAAGATGTGAAACTATTTTAATGTTCTTATGTATGATTTATTTCAATTCTCATCTTATTTTTAAGATTATGATTTTTAACTGACTGAATCACTACGAAATCGGTCATTGATCAGATAAAAATGAAAAGTGTCACACAATGTAGATCATAGTACTATTAATTTATGACCAATACCCATAGAACTCGAAATCAAATAGATTAAAAATAGAATAATAGACTCTAACCATATGATAATCTTAGAAACATACCCTATCTAACCATAATAAAACAAAAACAAAAAAACTTAGACTCTAAGACACCATTCTATTAGACAAACATACATGAAATAAAGTTTTAACAAAAACTTCAAACAAAAACAAACTTTAGACACCCATCTAACAAGAAGATCCACATACTTGTGCTCTAATTAAAGCCTCAATTCCCAAATCCAAACCAATTTGTTCTATCTATGTTAATTACCTATCTGCATTTGATGAATAAGGAACAACATTGATCGATCAATGGTATGGTACGATCAGCAATAGCCTCCCTTGAACTTTCAACCATGTTCCTTCTTTCCATCTGTTCTCTATCCATTATTTGTGTTGTACCCCTTGTGATCGGTACAAACCAATTTCTTCGTGCCATTAGTTGTCTATCAATTGGTAGTGCGCTGTCCCTACTAATCATTGGGTGGTTAAGAATTGAAGATGGTGTTGGCATGATAACAAGGTTATTGTTTCTTTCTGGTCTAACATTTCGTGGGGCCGCAGGTTGAGTTGATAGAGGATTTCCTGGGTTAAAACCGTACCAGAGATGCATATTTTTTTTTTACATAAAAGATGTAGAATTGTAGAATGATTGCTTGCTCAGATGATAATGGTGGGTAATTGTATATGATTTCGAATCCAAACTAGTATGTGAAACATTCCATTTGCCATACGGTTTTTGAAAAAAGTGGACAAGAAAGCCTATAAAAAAACGAGAAAAGTTAGTGTTATGCAATATTGATGACAATTTTGTTCCCTCTAAAGTAAAGAATGGTAGAGAGAAATACCAACTATGAATTATAATTCAATGAAATGTAAGGAACATTTATGAGACGTCATTTGTATCTTCAATTTGGCCAATGTGTATGTTCCAGCTACTTTTGCAATAATGAACAACTTTGCTACCAAATTAATTTGAAAATCGAGTAATTTTCTCCTTCTTTTAAAGTTTTTCATTTTTGTAGTAGGTAACCAAAATCTAGTTATTTTCTCCCACTTAATATTTCCCAATTGAAGAGTGGGAAATTCAAATAAGTTTGCAAATGATTTGTTTTTAAACTTCGCTGACAATGAAACCGGAAAAACATATTTATTTTCCCCTAATTCATCCGCTGCCGATATCAAAGGAAACTGCCTCTTTGATTTTTTTCTTTGGTAATAAGTTGGTATTGTATAGAATAGATCCTGATAAATTCAAAAATTATTTATAAAGCTAATATAATAATTATTTATTCAAAATATTAGGTGATTTTTTCGTAAAATAAGGTCACGAAAGTATTTATTATTTTTATATATTATTTTTGAATAATTAACGTATATAGTGTACACGTGTAGCAAAATGTTTTTAAAAGAAAAAAATAAAGAATATGCGTTCAAGAGAAAAAGTGTTACCACTGTTAAAATAACGTATCTAATATCCTTGAAAGTAATCTACTAAATCAAGTATACGTAAGTTTGATAGGTGTCAAAGTGAAAGCAGAGTGTTACTATAACTTCAATCATTAAAAGAAGAATGGGTTTGTATTTTTAAATCTAAATAAAATTTGCATCATAAAAGCAACATCTCTAAAGTGAATTTAAGGGTTTAGGCATAAGTACACAACTTAACTTCCCCCTCAGCTGCTGGCCTTAATACATCAAAGTCAAGTAAGAACTGTTTAGATTAAAATGCTATGTAGGTTTGTTGTAGAGGCCTCAATGAATGTTATTTTGACAAATGAGATTAAATTCGTCGGTAGAGGACTCTTTACATCGAAACTTCATAAAGTAATTGACAAATTGTAATACGTTAATTCAAAATTAAAATTTTTTCTTCTCATTCTTACATAAAATTCTTAATTTTTTAATTAAACTTGTCAAGTAATTTTACTAATACTACATGAACTTGTCGATCTTGTTGAGACATTTCAAAATCTAGGAAAGTGAGGTGAGGTGTGAACGATACAAAGTGATGAAATTGTTGTTGGTCAAAATATTGGTTTTGTGAATCTCAAACCAGTCATTGCAACTGAATTAGAGATTTATAAGTTGAAGGAAACTTTGTAAATTCGATACATTGTTGAGGTCAAGAAACAAGAGCTTGAAATTTCAATGTATATGACATGCATTGATACAACATACAAAATGTTTGAAGGGATACAAAGATTTGATAGATACGAGTCTATGCGGTACTTTCTATGTATCATATACATTTAGTATAATTTTGAATTGATGTATCACGCCTAAAAAATAGTGCATGATATACTGCTATTTATATGTCTTATTTTGTTTGCGAAAGTTTCTGGTGGGTATCCACTTATTTCTTTCCCATCCGCGGGGTCGCCTTCTTACTCCCCGCTACCTACCTACCCGCATTCTTCCTCCTTATTTGGGCCAGTATTATAATCAACCTCTCCCTCTCACCTCTGGCTGTCCTCCTTTTTGTGCCCTTTTTCTATCCTTGGCTAGATATATATATATAAAAAAAATAGTGCATGATATACTGCTATTTATATGTCTTATTTTGTTGAGAAATGGTGTCTATATATATATATAGATAGTTTAAAATTTTTTTTTTTTTATTATATATATGTAATTCAGATCATGTAGAAAAGTTTTGGGGTTTGTTACATTTTTTTTTTGTTAAATTCGAATGTATATATTTTTGTTTTCAATAAATATTATGCATGGAAAAATAATACATAAATTAAATATTAATATGATGACTTAAATATAATTTAAAATATCAAAACAACAGTAATGCCAATTAACCATTAAAAATAAAATTAAAATAATTTATATAGCTCAAATATAATTTTTTAATGAAAACTTAATCGACTTATAAATTAATTAGTTAATGGAAATAATAAATTGGTTAGATATATAAAATGGAAAAATATATTTGTCTTGAAATAAGTATTTTGACTTCTACTTCTTTTAAGAAGCGGAAAATATTAGATTCTTATTGACAACAGAAAAACTACTTGTGCTTCCTTTTAAAAACAATTTAATTGTTTTTCCAAATGACTTGCTTTTAAAAAAAAAGTTTTTTCTAAAAAAAATAATAATTAAATTCCTTCCAACAACAATGTCAAGCACACTCGTATTTTCACGGATGAACTACAACAATCCAGTCAATATCAGAGTTCTGAATCGGATTATATTGTTATAATCCAGTACAAAGATGGATCATACTAAATTAGCTATCTTTTATTTCAATAATATTTAAGAAATTTCTCCCTATGTTTCATATTAGTTGGCCAAAATTATTTATTAATTTAAAAAATTAAAAATTAAATATTAAGTAAATTCTTTAATTTTACCCATTACATTATTAATGAGTATAAAACAAGTTTTTCTAGAGTTTTAAGTAAGACGGGTAAATTAATTTAATTTTATTATTTATAATTCTAAGGATTGTGTAAAAGAAAAAAAAGTTGACACAACTAATATATGTTAGGAAAATAGCGAAGTAAATAGGAAAACAAAGATTGGTGATTATATTTTTACAAGAAGAATCATTTTTAAGGAACATTATGATATGAAAGTTACAAGTTGAATAGTGTTGATGCTGCGAAGATTGACTTTTTTTTTCTTTGTAATAATTCAAATTACAGTATATTGTTTAATATCTTTTGACAAGAACTAGAGTAATATTGAACACAAATAAATAGATTGATGATGAAAACAAACAAATTATTAATAATGACATAGATTCTAACCATAATTTTTGGACACCCATTCTATCTGACTAAAAATAGAATAAAATAAAATAAAACAACAAACTTGCACTCTTAAACACCCTTCTATCAAACAAAATACATAAAATAAAATATTAAGAAACATCTAAAACTTAATTCATTTTTAGACACCCATCGACCACCTTACAAAGAAGATCCACATAATTTTTTATCTTATTAAGGCCTCAAGTTCAAGTCCAAATCAGTTGGTTCTTCAACTATGTTAACTAATTCATCTACATTTGATGAATCAGGACACCACTCCATTGATCAATATCTCCAAGAATCAATAATAGGCCCCATTGACTTTTATTATGTTCTTATCCCCTTTGTTTTCTATCCATTTTGACGTGCTACCTCTTATCAACGGATTTAACAATTATGTTATACTATATTTGTGTCCATCAATCAAAGTGCTCTATCCCTTCTTATAGGGTGGTCACGGTTGTTGAAAGATGTTGTTGGGCCTGATAACAACATATATCTCATTAACCCTTGCCTGTTTGGAGCCAGATGTTGAGTTGACGGAAGGTTTCCTTGTACAAAAGTATCTGATCCATAAACAGAAGACTATAAGATGATATTTTGCTCTGACACCAATCGATGAATATTTTGTACATGATACATGAATCGAAAATGAATATGAAACATTTCAAGATATAACGGGAAATAAAGTAGGACACAGAAAGGTCTTAGAAATGAAGAAAAGTTAGCATAAATCATATTTGAATTATGAATGAAATATTTTCTCTAAAGACAGAAATTATAGAAAGAAAGTATTAACCATGCAATATAATTTTATAAAATGTGAAGAATATTTATAGGATATTCAATATACTCCCCTCCCCCATCCCCATCCCCCTTTATTTCTCTGTTTTCCATTTTTGCTATGTTAACAAAATCTTGTTCACAAATTTAAATTAACAGCTTAGTTATTATTTTTCCTCATAATTCTCATTTACACTCAAAGTAATACACTTATGATTTTTTCTTTCTTCAGTTGTTATAACAACAAAAATGTGTTTTGTTACTTTTGACTATTATATTTGCAATATTTGACAAATCTTTGCTAACAATTAAAATTGGAAACTTAGTTAATTTTTATCCACCTAGCATCATTTATTTCTTGCATTAGTATATTATGACAATATAATTTATTTTTGACTTTTAACTATTATTGTGTAGTTCTAATTCGGTACCACATAATATGAATTTTACCATATTAGAATTATGTATATTCTAATATAATAATTTTTTTAAAAAGTTCAAGAATCATTTCCTTAATATACTTTCATCGAAAGTTCATTATTTCTTAAGTATATATTTTTGTAATAATTAATAAGTATATAGGTAAAACATATGCATAGAAACTAGTTATTTAAAACAAAAAATACTAAAATTATTATTTTCAAGAGATAAAGCATACAACCATAAATAACTGTTAGAGATCATTTGCACAAAATTTCACAAATATCAAATATTCAAAAATTTATAGGCGATACACGTGTCATATATGTTACAATAAATTATTTTAAACATAAGAAAACGAGAAGAGTGTTTATTTTCAATCTAGGAAGAAATTTATTCAAATCCTATCCCATACTTCCCTAGATCATACCTTGCTACGATTTTTTATCTAAGATTGACCTACTCTAAAATTTTCAACTCACTACTCCAAAGGTTTTCTTACCCAAATTTGTCATCATGGATTAATCCATAACTATCGAAAGGTTGTTTTAGTTTAGGTTGTGTTTATTCAGACCGATGTTTGAAACTAATTTGCCTATGAATTGTGAATGCTGTTTTGTGTTGTTGTATCGTAATGTCAGTGATTTGAAGATGATACTAATATATATGGGTTGTAGTAATGAAGTAATGATTTTATATTGTGAGTGAATGTCGTTTTTTAAAATTCAAGGATATAATGAGGTGAAACTTATTTTAATGGTCTTACATATGATTTATTTTAAACTGTATCTTTTTTCAGATAATTTTTTGACAAAATTTATCACTAATAATTATTTATTAATTTGACACAAAATAAAACTTTGGAAAGGTGTTACTCAATATAGTTCACAGTATTATTAATTTATGACAATATCATTAAAACTCGATATACAAGGATACTGGATTCATATTCACAAAGCTCGATAGTATTATGATGGAAAAGTTTGCCCTATAATATAATATCCAAAAGTATTTTTTTTTCATTTGTTTCACAGATTCCCAATAATAATAACAATTTGACATATAATTTTTATAAGAGCAGACAATCTTGAGTTAGAGAAGTCGATATAATGTCAATAACAACAACAGAGCAATCTTTAGAAACTTTACATTCTACAAACACATTGCAGTTTAGACCTTTAGATGACATCAACATAAATATTTAAAAATAAAAACACAATTACATGTACATAGTTATTGCACTCAAATACAGTGGTGATATCTACGACAAGCTCAGAGAGTTGGTGAGTAGGGAATGTCTCAAATGAGAGATCTTAAGTTTGAAATTTGTTGCATGCTTTCTTTCTTGGCCGACTTAGTGTGAATATTCCTTGCCATCATTATAATTACAACGTCAAAATTCCTAAGAGATGAACATGTACATATAATTTTCAGATTTTGATAAAAGTGGTAAATAAACTAAAGTGAAAATGTACAAGTACCCCCTAAACCTATGTCCGAAATCTCAGAGACACACTTGTACAATACTATGGTCCTATTACCCCCTGAACTTATTTTATAAGTAATTTTCTACCCTTTTTTGGACTATGTGGCACTAGCTTGAGAAAACAAGTCAAGCAGAGTCGGGCCCAAGATAGTGTCACATAGACCGAAAAGGAGTAGAAAATTATTAATAAAATAAGTTATGGGGGGTAATAGATCCTTAGTATAGTATAAGTGTGTCTATGATATTTTGGGCTTAGGTTGAGAGGGTACTTGTGTATTATCCATAAACTAAACAATGAATAAACGCCGACCGTTCTATATTATTGTAAAAATATTTTATTTTCGTAGAATTAAAAGTAGACAAATACAAGATAACAAAAAACATGAATTTTAATGGTAAGTTCCATATATTGTTGCAGTAAGTGACAACATCGATACCAAATAAATTTGGAAATCTAGTTAATTTTGTCCTTTTTATTTATATATTTTTAATTTTTTTATGTGGTAAATCCAAATAATGTTGTAGTAAGTGACAAAACTTTGCTAACAGTTAAATGAAACATGATTTATTTTTATCCATAAGTCATCATTTATGTGAAAGAATGGAAAATACCAATTTTATTATTTTTCATAGTTAATTACAACAATTTGATTTCTTTTTTATTTTGACTATTTTTATATTGATATAAATTTCACTATACATTATAGGTCCTACTAAATTCAAAAATTATTTATATGCTAATATAATATTTATTTATTTTGAAAACAATGTTGATAATAAAGTTGAAGATGATACAATACATTTAGAACCAGTTGCACGGAAGGAAGCACTTATCGTATTTAGAGCTTTTCACAATTTTATGGTACAATTCGAAAAGACAATAATTAAACATTTGAATGCAATAAGAAAAGTTTGAGATAAGCTTCAGCTAGATTTAAATTTTAATTTAAAAAATAGAACAGAAATATCACATTTTACTAAATTGTCTTACATATATTTGCATTTTAAAGGAAATATTAATTTACAATATTAATTTTGGGACCCATAATTTAGTTATAAGGGTATTCGGGGAAAATATATTATTCTTATTAATATTATGCAGAAAAATGTGATTTCTTTTCATATGTCCAAGTGAGGTCGGAAGAAAGGAGAGTTTTTAATCATCCAATTTTACTTAGTGAAATTTACTGTTTTATAGGAATGTAGTTATAATTTAAGATTGTAAAGATGTGAAAACTTAATGTGCTGACAATATGATTTATTTGAAAACTCTCATCTATTTTCGATTAATGATTTTTTAACTGATTGAATCACTACGAACATCGATCATTGATCTGAAGAAATAAATGAAAAGTTTGTCACACAATGTAGTTCTTAGATCATGAATTATGACCAATATCATTGACAAATATCCATAGAACTCGAAATGAAATAAATTAAAAATAGGAATATAGACTCAACCATAAACGATAATCTTAGACGCTACACTACAACCAAAAGTAAACAAACAAAAAACAAAAACAAAAAAACTTAGACTTTTAGACACCATTCTATTAGACAAACATACATGAAATAAAGTTTTAACAAAAACTTCAAACAAAACAATTTTTTTTAGAACCAAAAAAAAAAGTGTTTAGACACCCATCTTACCAAGAAGATCCAAATACTTGATTCTCTAATTAAAGCCTCAATTCCAAATCCAAATCAATTTGTTCTTCATCTATGTTAATTAACGTCTTGCATTGATGTGAATAGGCAACAATCCAATTGCGATCAATGGTATGGCTACGATCAACAATAGCCTCCCTGAACTTTCAACATGTTCCTTATTTGCTCATCTGTTCTCTATCCATATTGCGTGTTGTAACCTTCGGATCGATGGTAACAACCCAATTCCTTCGTTCCATTAGTTGTTCTATCAATTGGTAGTGCTCTTGTCCCAAATTAATCTTTGGGTGGTTAAGATTTAAGATGGTTGGTTGTTGGCATGATAACAAAATGTTATGGTTTCTTTCTGGTCTAACATTCGTGGGGGCGGGTTGAGGTTGATAGGCGGATTTCCTGGAAAACGTACCAGATGCAATATACAGAAGAATGTAGGAATGATGTCTTGCTCAGATGAGAATGGATGGGTAATTGTTATGTGATTGAAGAATAGGAATAAGTATGAAAAAAAATGACCATTGCATACGGTTTGCAAAAATGTGTTGTAGGATATGGAAGGTCCTAAAAAAGGAGGGGGGGGAAAAGTTAGCGTTATGCATATCGATTGACAATTTTGATCCTCAAGTAAGAAAATGGTTAGAGAGAATGGGTACCAAATATGAAGTATAATTCAATGAAATGTAAGGAACATTTATAGAGACTTCATTTATGTATCTTCAAATTTTGCAATGGTATGTTCCAATACTTTTGCAATAAGTGACAACTTTGCTACCAAATTAATTTGGAAATCTAGTTAATTTTCTCCCTTCTTTTAATGGTGTCCATTTTTGAAGTAGGTAACAAAAGCTAGTTACTAGTTAATTTTCTCCTACTTATATGTTTTCCAATTTTGAAGTGGTAAATTCAAAATAATGTTGCAGTAATTGATAAAACTTCGCTGACAATTTAAACCGGAAACATATTTATTTTCCCCTAATTCATCTTGGACATTAAAAGAAAATACCCCTTTTGTCTTTTTTCTTTGGTAATAATTTGAATTGTATAGAATAGATCCTAATAAATTCAAAAATTATTTATAAGCTAATATAATAATTATTTATTCAAAAATATTATGTTGAATTTTTCGTAACATACTTTCATCGAAAGTTTATTATTTTTATATATTTATTTATGTAATAATTTATACGTATATAGTGTACACGTGTAAGAAAAATAGTTTCTTAAAAGAAAAAAATAAGAATATTTTCAAGAGAAAAAGTATACACTGTTAAAATAAAGTATCTATATATCATTTGAAGTAAATCTCACTAAATCAAGTATACGTAATTTTATAGGGTGTCACATTTGACAGTGTGTGTTACTATGACTTAAACATTAAAAGTGAGAGAAAGTGTTATTTTAATCAAATAAAATTGCATCATAAAAGCAACATCTCTAAAGTGAATTAAGGGTTTTAGGCATAAGTACAAAAATTAACTTAGCGACGGTCTTAATCCCTCAAACTATTAAACAAAAGGTGTAGAATTAAAAGCATAGGCTGCAGAGGGCTCAATGAAGTTATTTTGACAAGGAGGATTAAATTATACGGTTAGAGGACTCTTTTACATCGAACAACTTCTTAAAGTAAAGAAAATTGACAAATTGGAATACGTTAATTCAAAATTAAATTTGTTTCTTCTCATTCTTACATAAAATTCTTAATTTTGAATGTACAACTGTCAAGAATTTTACTAATAAGACATTTAACTTGTCAGATCTTGTTGAGAATTTTCAAATCTAGGAAAGTGAGGTGAGGTGTGAACGATACAAAGTGATGAAATTGTTGTTGGTCAACATATTGGGTTTGTGAATCTCAAAATCAGTCATTGCAACTGAATTAGAGATTTATAAGTTGAAGGAAAACTTTGTAAATTAGATACATTGTTGAGGTGAAGAAACAAGAGCTTGAAATTTCAATGTATATGGCATGCATTGATACAACATACAAAATGGTTGAAGGGATACATAGATTTGATGGATACGAGTCTATGCGGTACTTTCTATGTATCATATACATTTAGTATAATTTTGAATTGATGTATCACGCCTAAAAAATAGTGCGTGATGTACTGCTATTTATGTGTCTTATTTTGTTTGAGAAGTGTGTGTGTGTGTATATATATATATATATAAATTCAGTATCCATGTAGAAAAGTTTTGGGGTGTTACAATTTTATTTTTGTTAAATTCGAACACATATATTTTTGTTTTCAATCAATATTATGCATAGCAAAATAATACATAAATTAAATATTAATATGATGACTTAAATATAATTTAAAATATCAAATACAAAGTAACGCCAATTAACATAAAATAAAATAAAATAATTATTATAGCTAAATAAATTTTTTAAATGAAACTTAATTGAACTTATAAATTAATTAGTTTATATGGAATAAATTGGTAGATATATAAATATGGAAAATATATTTTTCTTGAAAAAATAAGTTTTTTGCTTCTACTTGTTTTAAGAAGAGGAAAATATCTAGATTCTTTTTGACAACATAAAAACTACTTGTGCTTCGTTTTAAAAACAATTTAATTGTTTTGCCAAATGACTTGCTTTTAAAAAAAGTTTTTTCTAAAAAAAATAATAATTAAATTCCTTCCAACAACAATGTCAAGCTCACTCGTATTTTAATGGATGAACTACAACAATCCAGTCAATTTTAGAGTTCTGAATCGGATTATATTGTTATAATCCAGTACAAAAGATGGATATACTCAAATTAGCTGACTTTACTTCAAGAATATTTAAGAAATTTCTTCACTATGTCATATTAGTTGGCCAAAATATTTATTAATTAAAAAATTAAAATAAATATTAATTAAATTTTCTTATTTTACCATTACAATTTTTTAATTGAAAGTATAAACAAGTTTCTAGAGTTCAGTAAGAGGTAAATTAATTTAATTTTTATTATTTATAATTTCTTAAGGATTGTGTAAAAGAAAAAAAATTGACAACTAATCTATGTAAGAAAATAGAGTAAACTAGGAAAACAGCGATTGGTTATATTTTTATACGAAGAATTTATTTTTAAGAAAAATTATGATATGAAAGTTACAAGTTGGATAGTGTGGATGTGCGAAGATTTGACTTTTTTTTCTTGTAATAATATTATAATTACAGTATTATTTTTTAATATCTTTGACAATGAACTAGAGTAATTTTTGCACACAAATAAATGGATTGGATGATGAAAATCAAACAAATATTTAATATATAGAACAATAGACTCTAACCATAATTTTTGGACACCCATTCTATCTGACTAAAAATAGAATAAAATAAAATAAAACAACAAACTGCACTCCTCACTCTAGAACCCTGTATATCAAACAAAATACATAAAATAAAATATTAAGAAACATCTAAAACTTAATTCATTTTTAGAACCACAAACCAACCTTACAAAGAAAAGAAAATCCCACATATTTTTTAGATATCAAGTCAAGTCCAAATCAGTTCGTTATCAACTATGTTAACTAATTAATCTACATTATGATGGAACTCCACTCATTGATCAATGATATCCAAGAATCAATAATAGCCCCATTTTGAAATTTCGATTAGTTTCTATTTTCATTGTGGTCTATTCATTATTGACGTTTGATAACCTCTCATCACCGGTAAAAATTATGTTATATCTTATTCATTTGTTGTCATCCAATTCGAAGTGATCTATCCCTTCGTATAGGGTGTCACGGTTTCAATAGAGTGTTGGCCTGATAAAACATTATTCTCAGTAGCTTGCCTGTTGTGGAGCCAGATGCTGAGTGCGGAGGGTTTCACTGGCCTACAAAAAGTATCAGATCCATTAAACAGAAGACTGTTTTTTTTAGATGATATTTTTCTCGACACCAAATCGATGTAATATTGTGTACACATGAACATGAATCGAAATGATATGAAAAACATTCAAGACGACCGGGGCAATAAAGTAGGAACGGAGGAAAGGTCTTAGGAAATGAAGAAAAGTTAGCCATAAGTCTATTGAATTATGAATAAAATTTTCTCAAAAGACAGAAAATATAGAAAGAAGTATTAACAATGCAATATAATTTTATAAAATGTGAAGAATATTTATAGGATATTCAATATACTCCCCTCCCCCATCCCCACCCCCCTTTATTTCTCTGTGTCCAGTTTTTGTATGTTAAAAAACTTGTTTACAATTTAAATTAAAAGCTTAGTTATTATATTTGCAATATCTGACAAATCTTTGCTAACAATTAAAATTGGAAACTTAGTTAATTTTTATCCTCCTAGCATCATTTATTTCTTGCATTTGTATATTATGACAATTTAATTTATTTTTGACTTTTGACTATTATTGTATAGTTATAATTGGGTACCACATAATATGAATTTTACCATATTAGAATTATGTATATTCTATATAATAATTATTTTTTAAAAAGTTCAAGAATCATTTCCTTAATATACTTTCATCGAAAGTTCATTATTTCTTAAGTATATATTTTTTTAATAATTAATAAGTATATAGGTAAAAAATATACATAGAAACTAGTTATTTAAAACAAAAAATACTAAAATTATTATTTTCAAGAGATATAAACCATACACCATAAAATCACTGCTAGAGATCATTTGCACCCAAATTTTCACAAATATCAAGTATACAAAAATTTATAGGGCGATACACGTGTCATATATGTTAATAATAAATTATTTTAAACATAAGGAATAAGAGGAAGTAAGAGTGTTCTATTTTGAATCTAGAAAGAAATTTATTTCAAATTTTTTTTTCCTTCCCATATTTCACTAGATCATACCTTGCTACGGATTTTTTTGTCTAAGATGACCACTTTAAAATTGTCAACTCACTACTCCAAAAAGTTTTTCTTACCCAAAATTTGTCATCTGGAGTAATCCATACTATCGAAAGGGTTGCTTTTAGTTTAGTGTGTTTAGGGGATACCGATGAACTTATTTGCATAGAATTGGAATGTTTGTTTGTGTTGTGTATCGTAAGTCAGTGATTTGGATGATACTAATATATATGGGTTGTAGTTAATTAATTAATGATTTTTATATTGTAGTGAATGTAGTTAAAATTAAAGATATAATGATGTGAAACTATTTTAATGTTCTTACATATGATTTATTTAAACTGTCATCTTATTTTCTAGATAATTTTTTTTTGACAAATTTAATCACTACTAAATTATTTATTAATTTGACACAAAATAAACTTGAAAGGTGTTACTCAATATAGTTCACAGTATTATTAATTTATGACAATATCATTAAAACTCGATATACAAGGATACTGGATCATTCCAAACAAAGTCTCGATAGTATATGATGGAAAAAGTTTGGCCCGATAATAATATAATATCCAAAAGATTTTTTTTCATTGGTCACCAAATCCCAATAATAATAACAATTTGACATATAATTTTTATTAGAGCATACAATCGTGAGTTAGAGAAGTCGATATAATGTCAATAACAACAACAGAGCAATCTTTAAAAACTTTACATTCTACAAACACATTACAGTTTTAGACCTTTAGATGACATCGACATAAATATTTAAAAATAAAAACAGAATTACATGTACATAGTTATTGCACTCAAATATAATGGTGATATCTACGACAAGCTCAGAGAGTTGGTGAGTAGGGAATAGGGAATGTCTAAATGAGAGATCTTAAGTTTGAACTTTGTGCAGTGTCTTCTGTTCTGGCCTTGGACTTAGTGTGAAATTGGAATATTCCTTCCATCATTAGTACAATTACAACGTTAAAATTCCCTAAGAGAGAATACGTACAATAATTTTCAAAAAGAATACCCATTTTTTTTTGATAAAATTTTGTAAATAAACTAAAGGGAGAAAAGGTACAGTACCCCTAAACATATGTCCAAAATCTCATGAGGACCACACTGGTACAATACTATGGTTCCTAGTTACCTTGAACTTATTTATAAGTAGTTTCTACCCCCTTGTGGGCCTAGTGGCACTAGCTGAGAAAAAACAAAGTCAACCAGAGTAGGGCCCACAAGATAGTGTCAAATAGACCGAAAAAAGGGGTAGACAATTATTAATAAAAATAAGTTATGGGGGTGGGGTAGGTAAAAGATCATTAGTATAGTTATAAGGTGTCTATGATATTTTGGAAATAGGTGATAGAGGGTACTTGTGCATTATCCATAACTAAACAATGAATTGTAACGGACCTGGTTTCAGTTAGTTTCGAGCAGTTTACGCAGTAAGTAAAGTAGATCATTTGTGTTAAAAACTGACTGGGTCGAGGATCCACGCCACGGACCGTCATGTACTCCGTCGTTCCCACACATGTGTAAATTTTCCTGTTGCTCTATCATTGCCTCGACGGACCAGTAGGACGAACCGTCATAGGCACAACGGGCTCCGCGAGCGTCTTCTGCCAAAAAAGTTCAAAAATATTGAAATTATCAGGGGTAATGGGGAAGCGACCTCTCTAAACTCCGAGACGGCTAGCTGCACACGTGACCGTCGTAGAGACGACGGGGAACCGTCACAAAACCCTTGACTGAATTAAGTTCTCTGAATCTTGTGACGGACCTGCCAGGACGGACAGTTATAGACATGACGGGCCGTCACAGGTTGCGTAACCTCGACTGGGTTGGATTTCTGCTAAAAGTTTTTAAGGGGTTGATTCTGGACCATATTCATGACAAACTTATGAAAATTAGTAGGTGGAGTTTGATAAGTATAAGTTATTTTACTTGGGGGGTAAAAGAAGTAACCTCCCCAAAATAAAAGTGGGTTACTTTTATCATTCTTATATAATTGATTATATGAAATTAGGGTAAAAGAAAAAGAGTTGGAGAAGAAAAATAAAAAGGAACAGAAGAGATGGGAGAACGAGCGAGAAGGGAAAAGGGAAGCAAAGAAGCGAAGAGGAAACGGAGGAAAGCAAAGGCATTGAGAGAACTTGCTTGTGATCGCGATTCTTCAGTGGAGGTAGGTTATGTTTTTATGCTATCTTCATAGAAACTATAAAAAGCGTGTTTGATATTGTATGGATGGTATTTGTAAAGTTCCATATACGCGTGATTGTGTGTTGTATGTTGTGATGTGAATTATTAAATATTGAATTCTCTCTGTTAAGATAGATGAGAACCTTGGTTATTACCGAAGACTTGATAAAATAGAATAATGAGATTAGTGGATCGGGTTTGTCACGTTCTGGACACGTAGTTAGTATTAGGAGGATCGGGTTTGTCACGTTCCGACATGTAGTATTAGGGGATAGGGTGTTGTCAAGTTCCGACACGTAGTATTAGGGGATCGGGTGTCACGGTCCGACACGTTAGTAGTAGGGAAGCGGGGGTGTCACGTCCTCCGACACGTAGTATTAAGGGATCAAGTGTCACGTTCCGACACGATAAGAATAAGAGAAGTAATCTTGAATCATGTTAATATCTCAATTTTGAAGGAAGAAACTATGTCCCAAATGAATTGGTTGGGGAGGCTTGAGTCCCATAGGTGCGCTTGATGTTGTTGCCCATGTTCTTGTACTTGTTGTTGCACCTTGTTGATATTGTAGTTGATTGATAATATATTTGATATATATTGCTGTCTATGTTGGAAGTTGGCCAGATTGATACCTACTCAGACGTGTGTTCCTGGACTGACCCCTACTTGGTATTTTCTTCTTGTTATTTGGGGGAGTGCCAGCAAGCGTGCCATCGAATTTGTCGTCCTCAACTCTAGCCAGTTTCCAGCACATCAGGACTCAGGGGTGAGCTATTAATCCTAGCTCGGGGGGGGGGGGGGACTGGATCTCTCCTTAACGTCTTGATGTCTTGAAGTTCGGACAGGACCATCTTTTTACTTTTTTAGCTTCTTAATTCTCTAGATTTAAAAAATTGAGGATAGATGTTCTTGGTGTGATGGACTTCCAGATTGGGGGATGTAGGTGACTAAACTTTAGAAGCTTGTATGGTATATAATAAGATTTGAGTCGTCCGCATTATATTTTGTTTATTATGGTTGAAATGTTGGTACTGTGGGATTTAGATTTGTTGGTTCGCTCACCTAGTAAGATAGTGTGGGTGCACCCGCGGCTCGTTTTAGGTCGTGTACAAACTTGGTATCAGAGCTTAGCGTTCGTTGGTTCATCACAGAAGAACGGTCTAGTAGAGTCTTGATGACGGTGGGGCACACCTTACTTTTCTTTTAGAGCGAGCTATAGGACTTTAGGAAAATTCCATCTTTCTTCCTTTCGTTCTAATTTGGGTCCAATTGTACCTAGGTATTACAATTGGTATTGACCTCTCACTAAGTTCGCAGATGGTTTAGAACAGAGTAAACAACTATGCCCACACCAGCACCGGCAAGACAAGTGCGTCTGAGCCAGCCCACTGGCTGTTGTTGTAGCTCGAAGAGGTAAGCAGTGTAGAAGTAGTGGCAAAGACGGCCGTGGTAGAAGTCGCGCGGGGACGTCCTCTAAGGTAGAGGGACAAACATATGGTCTAGCTAGTACTAGGGCGGTGACTCCTCCACCGACGGATGAGGGTAGTAAGGAGAGGGTGAGGAAGGGGAGAAAATTGAGCAGTGCAGGATGAGGAATACACCCAACCTACCCCAGAGATGATTAAACCAGGTTTTATCTTATCTTAGAGGGTTATCTGATCAAGGACCAGACACCTCCAGAGTTTTATTGCACCAGTACCTCGGTCCGGAGAGTAAAACATGACACCTGCGTGGCTCCCTGCATGGATGCCTCATTGGCCAAATAGGCACATTGCCTAGATTAACATACTTAGGGGTCCATAATGACAAGCGATCAACATTGGAACTTTTCACTAAATTCTTAAAGTCCTACAAACCTCCAGTCTTCAGGGTGCTGATCTGAGGATGCCGATGGATTTATGGTGATTGCTAGAGCTGCTACATAAGATGGACATAGTTAGAACGATTCGGGGTTTGAGTTTGTGACCTATCAGTTTTAGGGAAATGCCAAATGTGGTGGCGGCGTACTTTTGAGTGTCAACCAGCACAGGCCACCTATGACTTGGGCATCCAATCTCTAGCTTGTTTATGGAGATGTATATACCCCGGACTTTGAGGGACAAGAGAGTAGATGAGTTCCTGAGGTCTTAGAGCAAGGCAGTGATGTCTGTTACTGCTTATGAGGCTCAAAATATTTCGTGCCACTATAAGGTTGCCACCAACTTTGCCTTCAGTCCAAAAGAGCGGATTCGCCGCTTGTGAAAGGATTGAGGTCAGATTGCAGCTACCGCTTACAGGTAGCTACTTCCCAGCAAAATTCTTTCAGGAAGTGGTTTGGACTTTTAATAGAGGTAGAGGGGCGTTGAAGCTTTAGATAACTTCACCACGGCGTCGACATCTAAGAAGGTCCGACGGGAGGCGAATTAGTGTTCTAATATAGAGGACCCGATTTCACGGGGGTACCCAGCCCGCATATTCAGTTTAACTAAATAAGGGCGTTGTTTTTGTGTTTGTGTGTTGTTGTAAGCTGGGGTCACGCAGACTAGTAAACATTTCTATATGAGTTTGGAGGTTATCCTCCAGACTTGGTCATCTCATAGAGACCTAGCTTTGACTATAGAGATTGTATGGATGTGGAAGAGATTGACTGTTCACATATCGGAGGTATTGTCCAAAACAGAGTTACAGACCCAATAATTAGAGGTAGAGGTGGTACGGGGAGACGGCCCGCTTTCATTCGGAGGAGTGTGTGACCAAGGTAAATAGTGGCAAACAACTCATCATCAGAAGGGGGGTGGTGCGGGCAAGGGCAAGTGGAATAATGAGCACAACTGGTAGGGGCAACGGGCAGACAGGTGATAGGGCCCCCAGTTGTTATGCTTTCCCCGGGAGATATGACAGCAGAGGACATCTGATGTTGTTATCACAGTAATTTTTTGGTTTGTGATTGCATGGCTTCTGTATTATTTGATCTGGGATCTTAATACATTTTCTATGTATTCTCATTTGCTAATGGTATGGATTTATTACTGTGATTTGCTTGAAATGCCTATTCGTGTCTCTCTCCTAGGGTGAATGAGTCCGTGTGAGTTACAAGGGTTGATATAGGGTCTTGTCTTGTGACTTGTGCGGGAGATGCAAACGTAATGTAGATTTGATTATTCTAGAGTGGTTGATTTTTTATGTGATTCTGGGTATGACTGGCTTTCTCCAAAGTTTGCAATCTTGGAGTTAAGCTAAAAATGTTGACATTGGCCAAGCCTGAGGACAGATCGCTCGCTGTGGGAGGGTGACTACATTTCACCCCAGTCCGTTATGATCTCTTTTCTTCGCGCTAAGAGGAGGAATTAGTAAAGGTTGTTTAACCTTCTTAGGACTATCTAAGGGATGATACTTCCAAAGTACCTTCGATTTGAGCTGTTTCGCATAGTCTGTGAGTTTTGGATGTCGTTTCCTGCAGACCTTCAGGGATGCCCCGGAGAGGGATATTGATTTTTGCATGATCTGAGAGCCGGGTACCGCCCCATTCTATACCCCCTTATAGAATGGCTACAGCTGAGTTTAAGGGAGTTAATGGCCCAACTTCAGGCTGTTGTAGGTAAGAGGCTTATTGACAGTGCCATCCCCTGGGGTGCTCCTGTCTTATTTGTGAAAAAGAATGATGGGAGATTTCGGATATGAGCGACTACCAGACAACTGAACTAAGTTACTATTACGGAACCAAGTCTCCTATTCCTCGCATTGATGATTTGTTAGACAGTTACAGGTGATTGTACCTTTCAAAGATCGATTTGAGATCTGGTTATCATCCAATTGAAATACGGGCAACAAGATGTGCCAAAGACTTACTTTTCGAGGCCGTCTGGTATGTGCATTAGGAATACTGTAATGTCTTTTGGGCTTACAAATGCCCCTACTGCTTTCATGAGCATGATGGACGGGGATTTAAGCAATATATGGATCTTTTGTTTCGTATTTATGATGAATACTATCCCCTTTTTGATTTATTTCCCTTTCTCCTTGCCCCATTCCTTCTCTTCACAGCCTTGGTTTCTTATTTTCCATTTAAGGTCTTCCCTCACTTCTCTCGTCCTTGTTCCTTTTCCCCTTCTCCGTCCCTTCTTTCGATTTTCTTCTCACCCTTTACATCCTATTCATCTTACTCCTCTATTTCTTGACCTTTGTCTTCCTCTTCCTTATCTCCATCCCCCCATTCTTCTTCCCTTTTTCTTCCCACTTTTTCTTTTGTTTTATGCTTTCCTTTTTCACCTATTTCTTCGCGTATTATTTCAAAGAGCAGAGAATAAAGAACATGAAGACTAGGCATTTGAAAGTCTTAGACCAGTGTTAAGAGAGAAAAAGCTTTATGACAAATTTCCAAGTGTGAGTTGGCTAGATTCAGTGTCCTCTTGCGGGAAGTAGTTTCAAGGGATGGAGTGAAGTGTGGGGGAGCATTCCAAGATGATAAGACCGTGAAGAGTTGGGTAAGACACTACTAATGTACAGAGGGTAGGTAAGGAGCTTTGTTGGCTTAGCTAGTAATACAGGCGATTTTAGTCAAGGGATTTTCTTCTGTTGCTCCCAACTGACAAATTGACAAAGCAGAATGTTCCATTTGTATGGTCGGACGAAATTGTGAAGACAAGCTTCCAGAACCTCAAGCTTGTTGACTAGTGCAGCCAATTCTACCTTTGCCAGTGGAAGTGAAGAATCATGGTATTGTGCATGCATCTTATCTTGAGTTTGGGTGAAGTGCTAATGCATGAGAGATATGTAATTCTTATGCTTGAGGCAATAAAGGTGGCAGGAACGCAATATCTTGACCCATGATGGGAGTTGGATGCAGTGAGTGTTGGCATTAAGCAATGAGAGAAATTATCGATCTGGGTAGTGTGAAGTCTATACAGATCATCGTAGTTTACAGTTATGGTATTTACTAAGAAAAATTGGCATTTGAGACTAGAGGAGGTGGTATGGAACTACTGAAGGACTACGATATTAAATCTTGTATCACCTAGGAAAAAGCTAAGGTGGCAGATGATTTAAGTAGAAAGCAGGTAGCATGGGAAGTTCTAGCTCACTTGCAGGTTATAGAGCCCATGGCTAGAGAGGTTCAGACTTCTGGCTAATGACTTTCTGAGAGTTGGAAGACGGGGAGAAGAGGAGAAGAAGGGAGGATTTTTGGCCTTGTGCGCGGAGCAAGATCTTTCGTTTCTTGACAAGATTAAGGGGAGAAAAACAGTGTATGCATGAGAAGCTGAGCCGAATTGAGAATGTTATACGAAGGAGAGGCTAAAGAGGCAATAATTGATGAGGGGAAGGAGTTCTGAGAATTAGGGATAAGGGATGGGGTGCCCCGGGGTTGATTATATATTCACACTATTACAGAGCTCATAGCAAGTATTGATACCTCCTGGTTGTTGCCCAACAGATGATCGGAAACTAAAGCAACATTGTTGGTGAGTAGATGAAGTTGAAATGTCTATTTTGTT